>OY986050.1:15139260-15424959 GCA_963920205.1 Stenodema calcarata | reverse complement strand
AATCAAAATCACAATAGAAAAAAACCACAAAGTTATCGGCACAGGTCGGCAGCGGTCGGGAAACTCGGGATACTGCGTAGATACACTGCTGACTTGATCGGCCACAAATTAATTTTTCCCCAAAGTATATTATACGAGAAGCTTACGTTACTATACCAAAGTATTGCATTCACGTTGAACACGTACACTTGCAGAATTCAGCTAATCTTATCGAATTCTGATGAAAAGTAGAATTCAAATTAATCTTATCAGTTTGCATACGATACTACCAACAGTTCCATGGAGAAGGTTTTGAACTATCGATAGGCTTGATAGGACTATCGATACTATAGATAGTTGTTGGGAAAACCATCGATACTATCGGAAACCGAAATTATCGATCGTTCAACACCACTAAGAAGGTTCACCAGGTTGGGGATCGGCACCTTTGGTTAAACAAAACAAAACAAAAATATGGGCCGATAAGGAACCTGGTAAACCTTCTCCATGTGAACTATAGGGAAATGTAGGTACTAATGCCCACTGATAAGATTACGTTGAATTCGACTTCTTATCAGAATTCGATAAGATTAATTTCAATAAGCTGAATGTTTCACTTCGTGTACGAAAATATTCTACTAAATAATTAGTGGGCAAATTGCACGGTTTGAAACGAACCGCAAAGAAAGGAGTTGATACAAGTTGACCTCTAGGCCGCGAGGTAGCGCTAGTGGAGTGGGCTCTGCAGGCCGCACTCCAACGTCTTCTGATCAAGTCGGCAGTGTATCTACGCAGTATCCCGAGTTTCCCGACCGCTGCCGACCTGTGCCGATAACTTTGTGGTTTTTTTCTATTGTGATTTTGATTTCGCATCAAGATATCGACGGATTCATCTCCTTTTGGTCTTTCACCACTTTTGAATTGAATCGCGAGTTTCGGGGTGTTCGCGATGTCGGAATAAAACTCGATCGCAACGGGAAAGTGCATGGGCATTTCGATACAAAACGCGTGTGTTGGTGATGTGCAATTTGGATAACTTCGAGCTGTTTCGTCGGAAGGAGTAAAACGTGAGTGATAAGCTAGTTCCTCTACTTTCTAGGATTAATGTCGACGTTCCTCCCGCAATGCATGAATACAACAAAATTTGCATGAACTAGGTCGATAAAAATTCGAGGCCGACCGAAAAACCGTTCTGAATAAATTTATGAGCCTAGAACGGTACATTTTATTTCTTTGGATATTTGCTACCCGTTTAACAATTGATAGGTAGGTAGGTATTTCCGTTATCTCTAGGTAGGTAAGTATAACAGGTTAAATTCGGGGTTCAGTCGTTTTTGTTATATATACGTAGGTGATAATATTAATATTATTCAGGTAGGTACTTGGGTTGATGAACGACACATGGTAATTCGTTTAATTGGTTGATAGGTTGTTCAGGTTGGACTTGTTTTGAGCTAATCCGATCGGAAGGAAACCATTTCCTGAATTCCGTAGTTACGAGGCGCCACAAAAATAGATTATCTTCGGGGTAAAATCAGCTCTAGGTATGTTGATCACTAGGATTTAATGAAAAGTTAAGGAGTTATAAGTTACCTATCGTAGTTAGGTACAACTTCTAGTTTTCTGATTTTTCAGCAGGATGGTACTCGTAAATGGTGCTCGTAAATCAGATGGTTATATCAACAAATCATTATTATTATAATTATTAGTTACTTCTGTCCGAGCAGTCCATACGGCGTATGATCAACTACATACTCCAAACTGGGTATCCAAATCTACTCCAATATCCACATAATGATGTTAGTTCGTAGATGGAACATTTTAACATTTTTTTTAATCGGTTTGCTTCTTCTAGTACGTTATTGTGCGATTAAGATACTTCTACGTCGACCTGGCGTCTAAACCTTCCTAGTAGTTATGAAAAAGAATTAAGTAGGTACCTCAATACCGAAAATTACAATTCCGAAAACCTGTTTTCGAGGAACCACTCTCTGGTAGGTTCAGAGGCGATTTTAACTATTCAAAAAAACCGAAACCACAATGGTCTTTCAGCCTTGATTCCAGATAAGACCTTATTGTCGTCACAACACGCAAGAACCGTATTCCTCGAACCTATGAATTTTTACTCACGTTATCGAGGACCGTTGTTGTTGTCAACGCCGTCTCCTTAATACCTGGCTTTCGGTCAACCAACATTATTTTTTTATAAAAGTGCTAGATTTTCAGAGTCCCATAAAATTCTATACGAAATTGGAATAATGCGCTTGTGTGCATTCGAGAAGGAGATCAGATGAACACGTGAACACTCAGTTTTCTAGACGTTCTAGTTTGTTTTCCTCTAGGCATTTTATTTTACTAATCACTATTTAATATGTTTATGTTTTAGATTTACCTACCTTATAAGCTACCTACATAATATGTAGCTTATAATATTATTATGTAGATACTTGAGCAGAATTGATGTTGAGGAGTCGTTGTTCTATACTAGGCTGAGACTTGTAATGGAATTAAGTTTCTGATACGCGGGTGAGACTTCAATCGAATTCGTTCACTCTCCCATTTACGTTAAAATTGAACAATATTGAAACTGACTAAGAAATGCCAATAATGAAATGTGATTAGTCTCACGAGAAATAAGGAGTAGGTATTTCCTAGTTTTAACAGCGTCATTCGGTCGTGTTTCTGCAAAGGAAATTTTGTTTATAGTCCGATCAAATTAGTTTAGGAGCGTAGCCAGGTGCGAGGAAGGGGAAATTGGTAGCTGTTTTAGACTCGAAATAAACGGGAGTTGCTTAGGAAAATCCAATACAAAAGGACACACCAACACTTCTCAAACGATGTATTTTACGTAAATTTACACAAACTCAAAACTCGTAATCTTCATCTATTCTATCACGAACACCGTTTTTCTGAGTCCTGTCACGGTCGCCAGATGTTTTAGACTCGAAATAAACGGGAGTGATAAAGAAAGTGATAGAATAGATGAAGATTACGAGTTTTGAGTTTGTGTAAATTTACGTAAAATACATCGTTTGAGAAGTGTTGGTGTGTCCTTTTGTATTGGATTTTCCTAAGCAACTCCCGTTTATTTAGAGTCTAAAACAGTAGCTTTCCAACGAGTGGCGAACGAATTCTGAACGATGAAATTTGCAGAAGTTACATTTCCCTACCAACGGGTAGGTAGGTTGTACGTGAAAATCGACCGAAATACAAATGTTGCATTCTTTTCGTGTTACATTTCCTCAGATAGACCCCACGCCTTAGGCATATCCATGTCAATAATCTTTACTCCATAAATTTCACTCATAAATGATAAATTTATAACTTCATTCATTTTTGTCATTCAAATAAATGATAAATTTATCACTTTATTTATTTTTGTCATTCACTTATGAGAAAACAAATATTGTGGGATTCACCATGAGCGTTGAGAATGAGGTTTTTTGGGTTTCGTTCTAGCCCTTAATCACGAGACTCTCTGTACGTCTTTTCTCTCGTAATAGTAAATTATTTACTTTTACGAGAGAATATACTTTTTGGGCATGTATCGTTGTGGTTCGTGAGTTTTCTCAGAGTACGAACCAAGAAAATAATCCTCTATCATGTCGACAACGAGATTCCGGCCGTTAGTTTACGCGAGTGTTTCTGATTATTATCTCCGCGGTTCATGAAGAAAATGAGGGGCAAAGAAAAAACACCTACCCGGCGCTATTACCAGTCGAGTAATTACACGAGGATGGGCAAGATTGCGATAGAAGAGAGCGATGTTCAGGACGTTCCATTCATAATAATTTCCACCTCCCTCGACGGGCCCATCTTCCCGCTGAAAATTCTTGCGCCCTCGCTTCAGACTTGAGTTAACAGCAATGTCTCCGAGAAATACTGAGTGTCGTTAATGATTCACGGGTAGTTGGATGTCTCTTTCAGATAACGGTTGGACCTTTATTCATGATTCACTGTACACTTGGCCTTTAGGCTCCTGTAGATGAGTTTGAAACTCGCGTAGTCATCACTTGAATAACTACCTATTCAAAATTTAGATAAAAACAAACTTGGTTTGAAGCGAATCCCACTAGGTATCTAGTCCTGAATTTTCTAATGAGTTTGGAAAGTATTTGGGCTGATTTGGCTAGTTGGGTTGAACGTTGTTTAGACCCATCGTAAGTTAATGAAGAGATGTTGGAATATTCCATTCACGGTAGATCGCTGTAGGTCCTGTTTACCACTGTTCATTGGCAGACTCTTTGAACTGCCCTCCGAGTGCAGGACTTCAAGAGCCTCAAGTCATCAAGTATCAAAAAGTAATGACCTCAATGATGATCCTAAATGATGACCTCACGTCATTGTTCATCCCGCAAACGCTTCGCTTTTTTACTCAATTACTACGTAACTTTTTCTCGTATCGAAATCGACCAACATCTGTCATACTATTGGCGGCTCGACATGAGCTGAAAGGAAGTACGTCGAAAATAACTAAAATCGTAACTAAAATCACTTAAAAAATTGAGACTAAGAATACTAGCCTCCTACTCTCTTTGTTAAGTTTTATGTTCATGAAAACACCAATGCAGGAAAGTACGGATGTTTAATAGGGCGTATGGTGATGTCAGGGTCAGCTTTCGCTTAAAGTGCATTCGCTTGTTGGAAAAATTGCGTTTCAGTAACAATCTCAATTCTCGCTAGTTCTTCTTTCTTACTAAGTAATTGTCCTTTTACGCTCTCTCGTAGGGAAATTCCGTTTTGACCTGAAGGAGAATAGCGTTAGTGTTTAGGTTTCTCACACTAACTGGAGAGATTGAACCCGCGGGATAGAGATAAATATTAATGCAGAATCTGTGTATTCCCAACTAAGGCATAAACTATGCCTTCAGAATATTAGCTCGCAATTAATCTTAGGAACATGAAGAGAGCTCCAAATGATGCATATCAATCCGCTATTTGCGAAAAATAGTTATTGTTCAAATCAGATGTAGATTGGGGGAAGGAGGTTTGGTTTCTGTTTCTCAATTGATGAGAATTTGTGGAAACGAGTTTATGGACTACATTTTGTTGACGTACAGCAAGTAATTAGTTATAGAGTCAGATAAGGCAAAGAGAAGGAATTGAATGGCCACAAATACATCCTGTCCTCTGAGAACAACTGCTAAAAATATCAATCATCTTTGCTCCTTAATGATATGACTGACCACTGAGAGCAGCACACCGGATAAACAAATATCGAGAACCTCAGTCATCGATTGGATACTCTTGGGGAACCCTTTGAATTTTAAAGGGATTGAAAGATCTTTTTCAAGGATAACGAGAATTGCTGAAAGCATATCAGATATGCAACAAGATTCTGCAACTGTAACAGTAAAACGATAGTGCATAGTGCAACAATAAATCGATCTGCCGCCATGCTCAACAGTTGAGCATGGTGGCAGATCGATTTATTGGGGCTTATACCGTGACACTGTATTGGTCGAGGAGGACCGGTTAATTTGACGTTTGTCGGGTGATAATATCACATATAATATGATATCACATAATAATAATAATAATAATAATATCACATAATGATGTGATATTATATGATATCACATATCAATCGTGATATCGATATCCTCAACCATTCGAGGCCATTTCTGGTTTCAGAATCGGATTTGTGTATCCTTGTTGGGATTTACAATACGAAATAATTGGAGTAATGAGCTAAAATATTGTGCGTTACGCTAATCTATGACTTTTATTGGCGTGACATAATCCATCATCCTGTTGGTAATCGGTAAGTTCCGGGATCTTGTCAATTCAGAATATGAAAACATTGTTAAGGCCTCAGCAGAGTTCATTTGATGGACATGTAGAAGAAGTCTCAACAGAAACCCGACATTTTTCGGCCTTTTTTAGGGCTTAGATTCCTCTACCAACAACTTACCGATTACCAACAGGATTATGGATTATCTCACGCCATCAAAAGTCATAGAATGCTCGTTTCTTTAAATTATTAATAAATATTTAAATTATTAAATTAGGTAATTAAAAAAAAAAAAAAGATTCTCAATTAGCGCACGTTGCGCACGATGTTTTTTTTTTTTTTAAATCATATTCTAGGGAACCCACAGGACAACCCCCAATTGGAATCCGACCACGCTTAATCACGCACTATTTTGACAGTTGTTACCAATTTCACTGCTTAAAAGGTCTACTAGAGTTATGAAAACTTTGAAATGAACGAATAAACATTGTGAAAGCAAATTTTCCAGTCTCAGTAGGCACATTAGTATGAATGAGGTTCAGTCGTTGTTTTATACATCATCTATCACACACAGCTCTCCCAAACGAAAACACTGAAACTTAAATTCTTGCAAAAATGCCTAAACCCCAACTTTGATCGTCTCTCCAGACCTTCTCCTTCCGGTTAAAGTCTAAATGAATTATTGCTCCGTGTTCACATACATGTCGATTGATTTACAATTTTTGAATTTCCGTTTTGGGCACTTTGGCTCCACTGTGCGGCGTGCAGTCGACGGACTGAATTTTTATAATTCGATATTAGGAATATTTTATATTCTACCAACGAAACAATTTGTTATTAACCACATTCGATTGCAATAGTTCATCAGTCACAACAATAAACCAACATGAGGTAGTTCAACCAGAATGTTTCATTGTTTTCTTTGTAGGTGACAGTTTTAGCGAAGATTTTCGTGAGAAACGCTAATTATATTATTAAACAAAAAGTCGTCCGATAGAAAATCGAGGGGTATTGTAATCGTGACCCCTTATATATCTATTTAATTTCTATAATATAGAAATTATGGCCTGGCACGTCTCCACCCAACATAACCCGTGGTAGCCCGTCCCTTGTCCGGTATGCAGATGCGTTTCGACTAAACGAAAATAACGAGCCAACTGAGCCGTCACGTCACTGCGGTTTCGCACTGGCAGAATAAAAAATGGCTCATCCTCTCATTCCCCTCGTCCTCTTCTTGGATTCCGGGAGGCAACGGAAACAGCGATAAATTGAACGAAAAACATATCGGACGCGACGCGACCCCCTTCGAACGTCATTCCAACGGACCACCGTTTTTCCAGGCGTGAGCGTCCTGCTGACCGGGTGGGTGTCCCTCCGTGGGTTTGATTGGTCATTCCAACATCAGCTCTGACAGATATTTATTTCTCCCTGGCGATTTACGCGGGGTCGCGTTCTTTCTGAAGCGGGATTTTTTTCTTCTTATTATTTTTTTCTTTCGTAGATGCGTTTTTTTTCTCTCTCGAGTTCCCGCGAAGAGTCGTTATTCTTGCGAACTGCTTTCTCCTTCAGAGTCGCCAAGTCTAACGAGCTTCGAAAATCGTCGAGTGACGGGCAAAATAAACGGAGGAGCCACGCGGATCGTTTTATTTCTTTATTGGGTCCTCCCACGCTTCGAAGTTGTGAAAATTATGGTGAATAATGAAGCTCAACAACTTGCATGTTTTTTTCCTCCAAACAACTTATCCAATTCCGTTCCAATATCAGGAGTATCTGTCAGACGATACTGCCGGACGTACATCAGAGCGCTATGAGAACACGGGAATGGACTCACTCCCGAGTGCACAGCTTTGTCTTCAACCCACGCCAAGTCCTGACTTCCTTCCAGTCAACATTTAAATCTGGACTGTAATATGTTATTTTCATGACACAGCGAGATTTCAAAAGCGCCACGCTTCCTTCATTCTCCAGACGGTCAGTGAGCACACAACACCTCGTAATTCCAAATCACCAATTTTTAAGGAGGAGAAGAAAAAACGAAAAAGGGAAAGGGTGGCGACCAGCCTTCGTATGAGTGACCAGCTTTCGTATGGTGAGATTTTATTTACTTATGTTTCCAAGAAACCAACCATAGTCGTGTTTAGTCTCTGCCCCTCGTCTGTCATCTTCGTTTTGTTGTTCATGATTGAATTTCCAAGAATGTTAGGACCCCTCGACGAAGAAAACAGGTAGTTGATTCTCGTTGGTTTGCTGTTTTCTGCTTCTCTCGTGTGAATATTCAAACCCCAAGATTCAATCTAGTATAGGGTTGCGATACGTCCCGGTTTACCGGGACATGTCACCAGTTTATAAACTTAGTCCCGGTCGTCCCAGTAGGCCCATCAAGTATCCCAATCGAGTAGAATTTCCAAGTTTGAGTGCAGGTCAAAACAAAAATAAGGGTCATTCAGTGAGAGAGAGAGAGAGAGAGAGAGAGAGAGAGAGAAAGAGCTTTATTGGATCAGATTACTTAGACAACATGTTACATTATAAAACTTATATGGTACATTACATTATTATTGTCTACATTATTATTAGCTACGAGAAATAATACCAATTATGGTGTAATAATAGGCATAGGCCCGTTAGAATTACACCAGAGTTGCAAATTAGGATCTCTTTCTTTTCTTATTTACAATGTATTCATTTGTTTATTTTATTTTCTATTTACATTTTTTCCCTTTATTTAACATATACACTCTTTATTATCGTTCCAGCTTTTTCGTAACCTAATTTAATGAGCCAGGTGAAAATTTCTTTTTTATATGTCGATCTGGTGAATGTCTCAGGGAACTTCAGCTTTACAGGTAGAGCTCTGTGGATTACATATAATATATAATTTGGACTGTTGGTCATCAACACTGAGTGCGGTTTAGGATTTACAACATTTCCCTCCATTTTAAATCTGGTAGGATAATTATGCAGATTCATATCATTAATTATGTTAGGATGTTTATAAAAATGAAGCAGTAAATTTTTTATAAACAATTGCCGTACTGTAAAGACTTTTGAAAGATCAAATATTTCTTTAGAAGGGAGTCTTCGAGGTTTGGAGAGCCTAATTTTTAATACCGCTTTCTGGAGATTGTTTAGTTTAGTTAAATTTGTAGCATAGGACCCTCCCCAGACCAATATACCATGCTGCAAGGCTGATTGAAACATTCCAATATAAATTAATTTAGTTATTTCTTCTGGAATTGTAAATTTCAAGTTGTAAAATATGTAAATGAATTTCTTCAGACGATTATGCAAGTATTCCACTTGTTTCTTCCAGTTCATTTTATTATCAATTACTATCCCTAGGTACTTATGATGTGTTACTGGTTCCAACGGAAGACATGAACATAGCTCATCCACTGAGTGTTGATGGATGTACAAATTATTCTGGGCTGTAGATTCCAAATCCGGACCAAACTTTAAGTACTTTGTTTTATTTATATTTATGGTTAGCAAGCTGACATTTAACCAGTCGGAAATATGATGTAGGCTCCTCTTTGCTTTATCAAAGACCTCTGACCACGTCGTCCCTTCAACCAAAATCGCCGTATCGTCAGCGAATAAAAAATACGAGCAGAGATTCGTTACAGCAGGCAATTTGTTTATATAAATCAGAAATAATGTGGGACCCAAAGTGCTTCCCTGAATAACTCCAACGTTATTTGAAAGGATGTCACTATTTGCTTTACCTAAACTAACATATTGCCTTCGTTCGTGAAAGTAACTTTTAAACCAATTCAAGCTATTCCCCGTGATACCTATCTCCATCATCCTATCGTAAAGTAATTTTCTATCAATAGTATCAAATGCTTTTGATAAATCCATCAGAATCAGAATGGCTTTCGAACCTTGGTTTCATCATTTAATTTTGATACAATATTAAATAGAGCATCATCCACACCCCTTGACGTTCGAAATCCAAACTGAGACGAGCTCAACAGGTTATTCTCTTCTAGATATTTATTCAGACATTTCTTTATCCATTTCTCCAAAATTTTTGCTAAAACACAAAGCATCGATATAGGTCTATAGTTTCCCAGGTCAATCACAGGTCCACCTTTGTATAATGGTATCACTTTGGCCAATTTAAATGCCGATGGGAACAAGCCAGTACGTATACTAATGTTGTATATGTGTAACATCGGAGCTGACAGTTCTGATAAATATTTTCTTATAAATTTCATTGTAATATTATCATATCCTGGTGCGGAGTTCCCTTTTATTTCACCCATTAGTTTTTCCAAATCATTTGATGACATTTCGGGAGTATTGAATTGAAATTCACTCATTAAAGGCTGACTGACCTGTACTAATTTGCTTTTGGGGAGACGCGCAGACAATTTTTCACCAACGGAAACAAAGTACTCATTTAATTTGTCGCCTGCTATCTTGCTGGCATCAATATGTGATCAGTGCAAGTACAATTTCAGCATGACTTGTTCTGATTTTCACAAATACGTTATGGGGAAACCGGAGCTCTTGAAGCAAGTCAAGAAGACCGAAAAAATATAAGAACACTTGAATCGTTTTTGAAAACATTATGAAAGTCCAAGTTCCTGTTGAAGTGAAATCTATGTCATGAGTTCTAAGTCATTTCCTACTTCATAAAGAATTCTACTTGAATAAACATACCTACCTAGCTCAAAAACTGTTTCTTTGTTGGATATAATAAATATATTCATCTGTTTGTGTCCCGGTGTGTACCTAGACTATTATGGCAACCCTAATCTAGTACAACTGTTTATAACTTTTGGGGTACAAGTAGGTATGTTATAGCCCCGCCAATGTTTCTTTGTGGTTTTAAACGCTATTTTATCAACTTCAGGTTCTTCGCAAGTTTTAGCTCTTTCTAAGGCCATTAAACATGTAGTCAAATGTGTTACTGAACGTTCGTCCCTAGGTGCTTACTGCCATGAATGTATGAAATATTGATACGCATCAGGAAGTGCAGAAAGTATTCCCTGACGAGTTTTTTGAAAGTCACTGATGAAAACGCCATACCGAATGAAAAACCGTCCATCCAAACACCGTAAGTACTGAACACAATAATCACTGTGAAATGACAAGCACAAGACGATAGAAATAGAACTCGACTGATAACAGGTGCCTCCGAGATCCGCCGGGCGCCATATTGAGCCGTCATCGATACCACAAGGATCGATGTTTTTGAGATAATCGATATTGGCGGGGCTATAACATACTTGTACCACTTTTTGCATGACCTATTTTATGTAATTTATATATTTCATGTAATTCATGAAAGGCCCATCGCCTTTAAATTTCAATTGGGCATAGTGTAACTATACAAAGCCCTAGTTAAACATCTGTGTAACTTTTTATTCAACGGGTTTTGAAGAAGAAATCTAAACCAAACACAAACGGTGGGTACAGCTTTCATACTTGTAAGTATGCAACCACGAGGGACATTTTATGTCTTTGCGCCCCCTCCCATCAGAAACTTATATGAAGCTTGCATTCGTGTTGACAATATAAATTATTGAGAATGATCACCTGTGTGTAAACAATTACGCTCATACCGCAGCTTGTCGGCCACGCACTCCGCAGTGGTTAACGTAATATGGTTAGGTAAATCGAGAGCTATCCAACGAGTGGTGAACGATTTTTGTACGATGGCGAAGATAAAGTTCCGTAGCAACGAATCGGTTGTAAGCGAAAATCATCAGAAACCCGCGTTACATTTCTCCGTTGCATGTCCCGCGTTGCATTCCCACGTTTGTTTGCGTTTATGTAGCAAAGTAAAGACATAAAATGTCAAAAACACTCAACGTTCAGTACACACTTCGGCCCGCACATACTAGCGCTGTTTAGCGGATACTCATCAAGCAGCTAGACCACAATGTCATCTTCGCGTGTTCATAAAAATACACGACCGGCGGTAATTTTAACTGCCCGTCAACTTAACTTACGCTTCCACTAAAATTACGAGTACATGACGAGTTCTCTCTGTCCACCTAATCTATATAAATATAGATCAGATATAAATCTATATAAATTTATGTGATGGGGCTTATATGAAATGTGAGGGGCTTAGTTGAGTAGCCGTCCGGAATCAAGACGATTTCCAATGAGTAGGACGGGTATTAGCGGCAGATCTCCCCTCCCTTGTCCGATCGTCATCCCAGAACTGGTGCAGACGGTCTGCGATGGGTGTATGCCGAGTAGGAGTCGGCTAGGACAAGGTCGATGAACCTGGCGGGTCGTCTTCAGGACGCGGAGATCGGACCAGCTTCTGTCGCGTTGGATCTGATGGACCCTCCCCAAGTCCATCAAGACGGGCCACGGGTATAAATACACAAATTTGAGTCGTCATCATCATAATATGGTACATGGATATGTCTCATTTTCTCCCTGTAAAATATGTGTTTCGTTTCTCTAGTAAAACAAAATAACGATAACAGCTGAATCTGGGCCTACTCTGCTTAAAGTGTTAGTCCTAAGAAGGCTACATGCCAAATTAAAGCTTCATAGAGTGAATAACATCGAAATTAGATTCAGGAGCCACTCAGCTGATCCTGGCCTATTCTGGGCCTACATACTTATTATGTAAAATAAAAGATGTAAAATAAAAGTGGGCGCAAAATGTTTAAAAGGTGTCAGAACGAGCTGTTCGTGTTGAAAAACATCATGATATTGCTTGGAAATGAATATGAAGTGACATACGAATCCGACTCCTAGTAATGACAGTCAGACCAATCCATCCGCCGTAACGTAATAAATGATGAAGATGATGAACCATCGATCATCTGAATGTTACAGTGTTGTTCAAAAGTAACTTTTCACTTCGATAATGACTTTCGTCCTTCCTCCATCTTTGCTTCCTCTTTATTAGATTATAAATCAGATCAAATTGTTTATCTCTGATGGAAAAAAGGCTCTTGGTTTTGAAATTACAAAGTCACTTTGGGAGCGAATTATTAATTTATTGCCTCTGAAATAGAATTTAATACTTGAATTTTGGCATTCCAGGATATTGCATTTCAAACGTTTCCAATTTGACAAGGTGTCAACGATGTCATTACTTACGTCTGGCAAAAGCACATTGTTTCATGTGTCGGGTATAAATCCATCCAAATGAGTATCACCATCTCATCTGACAACCGCGTATTAGCATTTCAAGAATATAAACCCGTTCACGTGAACGCTGTGGTTAATGTCTACATCAAACCTTGCGTAGACTTTCGATCCGCCGATGACGACTTGTTTTTGATGCAGAGGGTTTGGTTTGCTTTTGTGGATGGAAGCGAACCGTAGCCATTCGAGTTGAGAATACTGCTGCACTAAAATCTGAACACCTCCCATCCTAACGGTACAGTAATCAGAGCAGGGGCAGTAAAAACCGACTACAGCCGTGTCAAATCAGGAGATCTCAGCCCTATTCTACATTCATTCTTTTTTGGGGTTTCATTTGCAATAACCAACCATTTTATTATCCTGACGAAAACTTTTTTTTAGTAATATACCTAATATTTCTAGCTAATTAGCGTATTGTTTTAGAAACCCCCACATACATTACATGACCATTGTGTTACGTTATCAATTCTTAAAATGTACCTTTTTTACTGGCTTCTATTTTGATGATCCTTTATCATTGCGGTGATGGTCAATCCGAAAGAAAATTACCAAACTCCTGCGTCAAATATGTTTTTTTTTTCTTTTTACCATGACAAAACACAATCATACACAAGAACATAAAAATCGTTGGGGTTATCAATCGCTAATTTTATCATTCATCATCATTAATAATTTCATTCATCATTAATTTTATCATTCATTTTGTGGACTCCACTATCTCTTACTAGTTGATTTTTCTTCCTCCTCTTATAGTGTTGGACCTCGTCCGACCGTGCAGTGTTTTACTTCGTTCACAATGAGATAATGTCATCAACTTAATGATACATAAATTAACCTGAGAGCTATCTCACCATACATAGATCATGGTGCTTTCCATAGTATGATTAACATAGATTTTTTGTTTCAAAATTCACTGAGCGAATTCAAGTAAGATTGCTGAAAATTTTGATGGAATCTCGAAATTCAGAGGGTTATTAAAATAGGGTACCAATAAGTCGTTTTCGTGTTTTGGTGATTTTGAGGTTAAATCCCGTTTATATATTTTACGTTCTTAACTGTGAGAGTGAACAAGTTAATCAAGTTAATTTATTTCTTTCTGAGGCTCGGTATTTGAACAGTGGAAAGAAATCAAATTCCAAATTACTAACGTGTGGTACAAACTATTTTATGATGACCCTTTAACCCTGCATGCTAGAGAGCCCCATAAAATAATAAGACCCTAGAAAACGTTAAAGATTTTCCATGTCCGTCCCAACGAAAGCATGTTAGACGCATGTGTGAGACATTCTAATTATTAAACTCGGTGGGCGGATAAATGTTGAAATTATGTTAGTTCTTATTGTAATTTCAACATCTGTTACATCTTGTTTCCTCCAAGAACCGCCGTTCTCCTCAGATTCTATCCCCCCATTTCTTTCATTTTTTCCCCTCCATCAGCCAATAACAATCTCTCTCAGGTTATTGCCTATTGAATGTTACTGACGATGGTGTTATCGCCCAAACTGGTAATTTCAACCATTTTTGTTTAATAAAAGAAATGCTAAATTTTTTTATTAACTCGATTTTTCGGCTTTGGCTTGAAACGGGATTCAACAGGTTTATCGCCATTCAGTTCTACCCATTGAATAATTCAAAATCGAACGAGGAGTGTTTGACATTAGCCTGGAAGGGATGTTTCATCGGCACCTAAATGAGAGGCCTCCTTAAACCCAAACTAATTTTGTTTTGTCTCTTCATTAATCTCATTAATGTTGCTGTTAGTGATTGCGTAACGTTAATACTTGTTGGTGCTCGTAACGATGTTAGTAAAAGTTGTATTGTAAAAGATATAAAATGCCCACTGGACACATGGCAGCTTGTAAAGAGTGTTTCAATCTTTTTCTCCTGTCCACAACGTTCCCTACACCGTTGAGAAGAGGTTTGTCTCGTCTAATCAAACCCTCAACGAGTTTTAATTCCGCCTCAGTGGCTCTTGTTGTTTTGGAAATTTCGGGTGAAAGCCGCCAAGAGGCGAACGCGCGGGAAGAACGATGGTTTGTAATAACCCTGGGAGGTGACGATGAAATGAATTTCCACTGACAAATGACGTAGGGTTCTATTGCACTCAAGTTCATTCTGTCGTAACGCTTTAACTCACCCTTAAGTCCTACAGTATTTCGAGAGCGGCCTCTTTGTCGTTCGGCCTGAATTACACTTCCAACCTTTAGCTGTCACCGAGCAACTGTTTCGCTTTTCGTCGATTATTTAACTGGGCTTCGGAGAAACCTTCAGTTTCATCAGAATTTCAAGAATTCCTTGAAACGAAGCACACAACCGTGTTGAATTTTTTGATGATTCATTTTCTCTTACATTACTTTTTTAGCCTCGATCACTAAAAAGCGAATTGATGAAATTTTGTCGATTTGGCAATTTTTGGGTTGAGGCCAACTTAGTTCTACATGGGGGTACTTAGTTGCTCAATTGAGAGCCGGTTGTACGAATCCGGAACAAAGTCTAGATAAAGGAAAATAAAAGGATAATCAAAATACTCTTTAACAAACCCTACAGATACCCTACAGATGCACTGTTTAATGACACAAAAATTTTAACATTTAAAGAGTTATCGGATAAAACCACGATAACAATCATATATAAATATCTATTAATGGGAAAATTTGATAGAATCAAAAACAACACAAGATCAGATAATAAAATGAAAATAGCACTGCCAAGAAGACACACAACAATGGGACTGAAATGTTACGACTACTCTGGAATTAAAAAATTCAACAGCTACGATTTTGAGGAAAGTTTACCACAACTTAATCTAGAACAGTTCAAATTGAAAATCAAAAAAATGTTTGTAAAATGATTACTACTCATTAAATAATTTTAATTAAATTAAGAAAATAATAATAATAATGCAGATAATGTAAAATATATATTGATGTAATAAGGTAAGGTTAGTTGGACTCCAACCCCAGCACAAGATTATATCTTATTGGGGTTGTAGCATTTAGGCTAAATATACCTTTAATGTGTATTAATATGTTTTGTAGTAATCAATAAATGCATTTAATAAAAAAAAAAAAAAAAGTTAATTTAGAATAAAATAAAAATCCGGTTGTATGAACGGAGAATAGACGCTTCTAATGGAGTATCCCAGTAAATAAAAAATAAGTTCGATTACTGTGAATCAAATTTCTCGTGGGTTTCGGTCGCAAAAGAGGTAGCCGTCCTCGAAACGGGCGTATGAGGGACGGTAGGGTAGCGGAAAAAAGGCTTTTGGTTCACGACTTGAGAGCTTCTGTTTGAAAATACACCCCACGTCAATTCTCATCTCTTTAGGAAAGTAATATAAATCGGAGGCGATGTATGTTACAATATAAGAGATTAAATATATATTACAATATAAGAGATTAAATGCGAAATAACATCGATGCGAGCAATATCTTTTTTATATACACAAAATAATATTAATGCTTCATCTGTCAAAAATAGAGATTTTGGTTGCAGACGGTGAGTGACCCCAACACAATAAACAGAAGTTCATTCTACTATGAAACCGCCGGCATTCTACTGGTAACATTTATTATCCCTAGTGAACCCTTTTGTGTATCCTGTATCGTCACTATTCCTCATTTGTCAACCAAATTATACCAAAACCGTGATAAGTGATTAGTCTTAATAAAGCAATTTAAAACATCCATCCAATCGTACAACGAACAGCTACTTGTTTCTACTCCGGGTCCTAAAGAGAGAAGGGCGTAATAAAACTGTTGAATGTTCTTAGTCCTTCTCCGTGTACCAGCTATTCCTAGAGTCGTCGAAGAAAACCTCGAACCACCCCCGGGGTCCCGCGTTAGAGAAAGCGAAGATGGTTACGTCGCCGGGGCCAAAACCGTGATTCGTTTTGATAAAACTCCCTTTCACATCTGTTCACATAAAATATCGAAGGGGCCTCCTCGGGCTTCCTGAAACGATCCTGACCCTTCTCCTTCTCCTGTACTTCTCACCATCCACATTTTCTCGTGGGTTTCGGTCGCAAAAGAGGCAGCCATCCTCGAAACGGGTGTATGAGGGACGGTAGGGTAGCGGAAAAAAGGATTTTGGTTCACGACTTGAGAGCTTCTGTTTGAAAATACACCCCACGTCAATTCTCATCTCTTTAGGAAAGTAAGATAGATCGGAGGCGATGTATGTTCAAGTTTGTGGTTAAAGGAAGGGAGAAAGCCCCAAATATGGAAATGAACGCTTTTCGGATTGCACCTGGATAGAAGACCTGGAGATGGAGCCCTTGTAATGCAACAATAGAACACCAGACGTAGTTGTTTGACAAAATACTATTGCACACAAAATTCATGTCTGTCTTATTCATGACTGCATGATCAGGTTTTCGTTCCCGAGTCCCTAATGATGTCGACAGCCTTTCAATAACTTTAATTATTAATTAAGTTCTGTATCTTCAAATATTGACATGGATATGTCTTTAGGGCTGGGGGTCATTTTAAAATTGCGCGACTGAAGAAATACAACGTATTTTGGAAAACTTCCCGGTGTGCTAAAGTCTTGAAATTTTCTATGGAGGATTTTCAAGATCGGACTACTATTGAGGGTAGCTTAGAGTGAGGGTGAAATACGAAAAACGTTATAAATTTGTTGCTGGTCAACCTACCGACTTGAAATTTGAACCACAGCTTCCTTAAGGACAGGGTCAAATTTTTTCGACCAAAAAATCAGTTTTCTAAAAAAAATTGTTTATTTTTCTACAGAATATGACTGATCGATTAAAAAAAAAAGTTTGAAAAAATTCGAACGGGAAGTGGGTCAAAAAAATATTTGAAGTAACCAACGTCGGCGTACATCAGTAGAGGCCGGCGCCGTACGCCGGGTCGTCTACTTCTTCCTCGGCGATCTGGTCTTCCAATCTCTTCATCAGTTGAGTTCTCCGGATTCTGCCTTCTCTAGTATTTTCTTGAGCTTCGATTGCAGCTTTTCGAAGCCTTTCTTGGTCCATCTTCATCAGCGTTTCCACACAGAACTTGCCAGGTTCTATGCCAAGTGCACGGAAAATCAGGGGCGATTCTCAAGGAGACCGGCGTCATTTGGTGATTCACCTTCTACAGAACTCACACATCTTCTTTTGGGGGGGACACACATCTTTTTTTCGAAAATACGGTTGGAACGAGGCATTTTGACAATCACAACACCAAAATAATATTTTACAATTGTATATAATATTGTAGGTATATTATACAACAAAGTGGAGGTAAAAAATTAGGTTTGTGTTGTATTATTCTTCTTCAGATTCTAATTTTATTGTCTTGATCGTGATCACGCCAGACATAGTCGGTCTCAAAGCAACATGGAGTGAGTTTGGGAAAGTTACGAGTCCGATTCATGAAGTCAGGGGATAAACATCGTTCACTTTCAGAAAATCGCGTTTCCTGAAAAATCACGTTTTTTGGCACTTATGTTCCTTTTTCTCAGGTTCTTCTCAACCGATCGCCTTGATTTTTTTTTCAAATGTACATCAGTACCTAATAAACAAACGCTCCCATGGGTTTTGCGTATTTTTCACAAAAACATTATTGAAATGCTATCCGCGTCCTAGGGTGAGAAGCCTGAATTTGGAGGTTTTTCCATCAACCTCAGCATTTTTCCATTTCATAGTACCGGGAAATCCATGGGAGCGTTTATAAAGAACTATCTGCTTGACAATCTAAAAAAAAAATGAAGGCAAAAGGTTCAGTACAGCCCGAGAAAAAGGAACATGAAGATGACCGTTTTTCAATAGGATTTCAAAATTTGACCCTGCCCTTAAGGTGGTCTCATTCGAAACTTAGAGTAAAGGACTCTGAAACTACTTACAGGGCTCGTCGTATGAGCTGAGTGCCCCGTACAAATAACTTTTTCCGGTTCGACCTATCATCAGCAATAGGTACGTAAGGAATAAGCATAGTATTGTGAATTTCTGCCCCAAAACTATTCCATGATTCGATGTTTTTCCGTGACCAAGAGAAGAAAATGTGCTTCTTTTTTTGGTAGGGAGGTACTTTGTGATATAAATGTTTTTCAACGTAGGTAGATGCTAGTAAAAGCCCCTACCTACATTATATGTAAATTAAAATTAGTTTTATGTAATTTATATCTTAAATAATCATTTTATCTGTAACTCATATGAATTAATCATTATTAGATCAGCCCGGAATCATACTATCACTGAGCTAGTTACCGGCTCTCATCTCTTGAACACAAATATTTTGACTTAATACTTCAATTTCTTCGTGCAGTCACGGGACTCACAAGGATGTTGTATACAGAATACAGAACAACAGTGATCTACTCACAAAATACCAAGTCGTAGTGGAAAATTGTTGTATGATCGTTGCTGTAACATAGAGAGATCACGTGACGTCAGACAATCTGTGTTTTGTCTGGGAGCTGTATATAAAGCTCAAGTGTGAAAGTGCATTAGCCGTCGGGTTACAGGGGATTGGCAAGAGCAATATACCTGACCTCGTTCCGGCCGAAACAATCGAGGATCCCCCTCCCCCTCTCGCCTTTCAACCAATATTCCGCTCATCAGCTCCCGCTTTACTATGTCAAGGATGTCAGAAGCTGAGATCAATCTGGAATCTTTTGATTGGAGCAGAGCTTCAGCACCTTCTCATTAGGTCGCTTAAACATTTACTCGCGCTCAGCTTTATATAAATATATATATATGTACTGTACATTTACACCGTCCAACTATGGCGTAAGTGCTCCGTCTTTGGACGAAACACATTTACTCAGATGCGGTCTTGTGAATGAAATTGAAAAGCACACTATCACACTAGCCCACTATCATGTGAGTGGATTTTCATGAAAAGTGCTTGTCAACGTGAATTGTTTTCCAATGTATTTCCTAAATGTAAACGTAGGAAATACTCCTCATTTTGGTTTTATTATTTTAAATAATGATCCAATGGAATCAACAAGGAAACAAAAACTTTGCTCATTTGTAATAAACTGAGAATTATGAAATTCCGTTCACGGGCTCGGACTAGGCCGACGATGGTCCTTGAAACTTTCCATAACCCTACGTCATTAATAAAAACTGCAAAATAACTTTTTTCTGTTCTCGAATTGAAGGTAATTTTAAATATTTGTTGGCAGGTACTTCTGGATACATACTTCTGAAGTCTAAAAGTACAAATAAATTATAGATTAGGTAGTAATACTCACAAAGATAATATCAATCTTATTGAAGAGTGTTGTAGATCTAGGAACGCGGTAGATATAGTTAATTTTTTTAGGATAATTAAAAATGAGCAAATTGGCATAGGCGAAAGGATTTTCAAAATTAAGTTTTCCAAGAATTTTGAAACGTAAGACCATCAATTTTGAGGGAGGGGCCAAGCTCTTGGTCGGTTCCAATGGCTATCAAGTATTGGAAATAATAATTATTAACCAATAATTATAAACAAAAACAAAAGTAAGGAATGGTCAGTTGAGAGGTTGGGACGTAGAAACGTTTTTGAGAGCTTCAATAAACCTTCAATTTTTATATATTTGATAATTTTTTTTCCATTTTTCTACTTGAACATGTTGGGAGTTCAATCAATTTTCATGGCAAAACGGTCCGTTTGGGAGAAAATGTTTTCGATGGAAGTACCTACTTATGTCTTCAGCCCACTCATGGACCATCCACCCATGTGATGAAATGCCAAAATATTACCTCGATCAGTGAATGTTGATCGTACGTGTGAGATAAAACATAATGCGAACTTGTAACGATAGAAATAATAATACGAGTACTTTCCACATAGCTACTGTTACATACCGTGGCTTTTTATGAATCCGTGTGTTCTCGTAGGGTGCCTGTTTCTAAAAGGCTCCCGAGTTTCAACGCTTTCAAAGTCTCAAGTTCCAGATCCATCCCCGCAAAATCTCATCTAGGCCACCAAGAAATGAAAACTTTTCAACGCAGTTTCTACATTTCTGCTAACAGCACAACTTCTATTGAAGCCAGTTGGCGATTTCCTCTGAGAAAATTCACTTACTCTTCCCGCCGATCACCTTCATCGAGAGGTACAAGGAACTTGGGAAAACTTCTGCTGACGTAATCCTGAAGTAGTTGGCCGAACCAAGAGGGATCCGTGTTGAACCGCGTTATAACTAGTTTGGAAAAGTTGGTTGGGTAGCATTGCCGACCGCCGGCAACGTAACGGCGTGAATGAACGATGAATCCCTTTCAAAAGTGATGCGCCCCCGAGGAAACGTTCGGTAAAATACAGCTTCGTAAAAGTGTAAAATCCAAGTGTATGTCGAGTGCAGAGGAACCTTGAGGGTTTTGCGACACATTTCTGGATTGTCATCAGTGTGAGTAAGTGAAATCAATGATGTCATCTTAGGACCAACCTGTACGAAGCTTCCAATTTCTGATGCTGTATTCCCATTCTTCCATTGTATTCAAGGATTTCCGGAATCACAAGTTGACAACTCCAAAGTCGTAGTTTTGAGAGAATCAAGGAAAAGGTTTTGATATTTACATATTCTTCCATAATCTACGAGTTAGGCAGCCATTACACAAATAGTGCTCAGTTCGTTAGACCCCTAATTCAAAAATGTATGCGGAGTACGACGTCTTGTAGGAGGCTCCGCAGAAGACCATTTCGTCGGCGTACAAGGAAATCCCACTAAGTCCATTTTTGCACAAAATAAGATTCAGCTTTATTTAGGCCTCTATGGATGGTCTCCAAGGTTTAAAATGGTCCCCAACCCCATAAACATTCTCATTTGTTACAAAAAACACTTTTCAGGCAGTTTGCCCTTCACAACGCATTTCTAGAAATTGCTTTTCAGGAAACTTTCATACTGCGTCCAGTCGCCTCATTCCCCATCAACGATGTAAAAAATACCAAGAACAAGTTCGTATTATTTCCAGGCATCTTTTCCACAATAGCTTTTGTTAGCCACGTGCTGTAGAACCCTTTGAGTAGGTTTGCGAACGTGCGGCTGAAAATTGAAGGCAGATGGTGATGTAAGAACTCCTTGCCAAGATTTTCCTCGTCCGTTCCATTTCGTATCTGTAAATTCTTTCGTTTCTAAAACCTCCCCTTCCGATGCTTTTGACTTCCTGTACCAGTCTGTCGTTTAACCAGTATTATCTCGATTGAAGTAATTTGTTACAGAAATTTCAATTCTCTTCGTTATCTGTCAAGGGGCGACTCAGTCTACCTAAATTGGGCGTTAAAAACTCTCTCGTACACGTACGTGTATGACATGCTTATGGTAAAATACACATCTCAGCCTATTTATGAATCAACAAGTGTCACTATTGACAGTTTCAGCATATCTGATCACGG
Source organism: Stenodema calcarata (assembly GCA_963920205.1). Classification (NCBI taxonomy): domain Eukaryota; kingdom Metazoa; phylum Arthropoda; class Insecta; order Hemiptera; family Miridae; genus Stenodema; species Stenodema calcarata. The sequence continues at coordinate 15,402,792 of OY986050.1, read as the reverse complement.
AAAAATCGAATTGATCCGATTGATTCACTTTAATGGCCCGTGCTCTGATTACAGCCTCCAACAGTGAATTTTTGAATTTTAGCATACAAATTCTCTGATTTTACTGTGGTTTTTAGGAAAATCGATAATGCTCTTCCTCTCTTGGATCATCAGCTGTGAGTGTTTCACGATTTCTCTTGTAGGAGTTTACGGATTTCATCTAAATATCTTGAGGGTACCTACTATGGATATTTTGAGGGTGTTTCATATAATGGTAATTGCGTTTCAATAAATTGTTGTGTATATTTTCAAGCCATAAACAACTCAAATGACACACGAGTGATTACAAAAATCATGTTATACCCATAAAATGAGGAATGTGTTATCACATTTTGGTAGCTCTAGAATGTTACAAGTTATGTTACGAACATGTTACGTCATTTATCTCCGACCATGTATTCCTTTATTTCATACGAGTTCCTCTCATTGGGATTTATTGAATTTAAATCGGCCATTTGACCCCAACGGACAATATTACGTATAACATGACTGGTACAAACCTGACGTGTGCATGGGAAAATCATCTTAATGGGTAACAGACTCCGTATAATGCAAACCCCTTCGTCAAGTTCACCTTGGGTCACAGCAGGAACTGAAAGCTAAGATACGAGTTCCGATATATTCACCTTTTGGTTTATTATCTTCGATAATGAACCATTGGAATCGCCCAAAGAAAAAAAAATTTTAACCCCCCCTCAAAATTTGTTGGTTTACGTTTCAAGATACGTAGATTCAGAAAATCGAATAAAAAAAAATCCGTCCGTCCGCCGTACGCCGTACGCCGTACGCCGTCCGCCGTCCGAGGCACTTTGCCCAGTTAGCGTTGAGTTAAAATTACGAAATTTGGTTTCTGGGTTTGGACCAGCCCCACAATGATCCACGAAACTTTTCATAACCCTAGGTCAAGGGGAAGGGGTTCAAAACGAATTTTGAAATTTTGAAAATTCCATATCTCGAAAAATTCCCATCAAACGGTATGTTTTTTATTTCATATTTAGATAGAGTTTGTTCCGTAGAATGTTTTAAGACCATCCGCAGCTTTGTACGACCAGCCGTTCGTTCACAATGACGGCTCAAAGATTGTGCCTCACAACCCGATCGTGAATCAAACTGTTGAAATACAGGTCCATTTTCATACTAACAAGCTCTTTGGAACATCATATGGCTTAAGTGATGTCGAGTTTGTTGTTCTGAGGTGCGTTTCGTGCTACGGAAATGAAGGTAATTTCGAATGTTTGTTGGTAGGTACTTCTTTTATAGAAAAATTATTACCGACGTAGTATTAAAAACCCCAGAATTATATCGTATTAATTAATCATAATTAATAATAATTATTATTAATAATAAATACGAATTATCAATACCTAACAATAAATTATAATAATTTTCAGTAGGTACTTGATAAAATTGTTAATAATTAGTGATAATTGACAATAATAATTAAACTAACATTTAGGATCTAGACATTTAGACCTAGTGATCTAGACAGAAGGGTGATCTGTACAAAGAAGATAATGAACCGTTGTGTCAAGAATTTGCAGAGTTTTTCCTGTGGTCCCGTCGCTGTATCTTCACCGTTCGCGGGCTGCACCTTTTTTCCATGTAAATCTTTTGAAAAACCAGGTTCCCTCCACAGTCCCGCAGTATTTTTTCCTCCACTCTTCTTTCCAGTCAAGTGCTCCGACAGAATTCTGAAGGACCTTACAGGGAATATATTTTCTTGTACATTCCCCTCTGCCATTCGTATTTTCTCAGAAATTGCTCTTCCTTGTCAATGCCCTTCATGGAAATCTTTGATCCTAGATTCTCCAATAACGTTTTAGATGTTCTTGAGGCTTCATATTGCCTTTAAAAAAATAGTAAATACTTGAAAGAGTTAAGCGTTGGAGAATATGCGAGCTTGGTATTCTTCTAATTGCCTGCACTGAAAATTGAAAAACAACGAATTCATAGAGGGTCGTTGCCGAGGTAAGGTTATTGCAACATGTAAAGTTTCCAATAGCACACTCCCACACTTGTACGAACGATACCACTTGTCACCCAGATGCCGATAAATTGTTATAATGACGAATAAATAAAAGGGAAAATCGACCAGAGGACTCGGCCAGCTTCAATCCTTTTGAAGACAAATCCGTTACGGAGTTTCCCGAATTAAAAGGGTTTTCCGTCGGGCTCCTTTCATGTCCGAATCGCTCGACCTTTTTCCCGTAATTTCCTTTCGCTTTCCAACCTGTTCACAAGCGAAAGAGCCGCTCAAAAGGATTGCATGGTAATTAAACATAGAACGTCGCTCTTCGTTGTTCCTGCGCAGTAGTAAAGAAGAAATGGGGGTTTCAGATAATTAGCTCCTCCCCCTGACATGTGACGTCACATCCGGACCAGCAGTCGGTAGTTCCGGACTTGGTCAGCTGTGAGTCAACGTCATAGGGGCGGGTCATCTGAAGGAGTGGTTTTGTGGAGGGGGGAAAAAAGTTTTCTGTCCGTGGCTGGACTTGAACCTGATGTTCTCGATTATGAGTCGAGTATTAAACCACGAGACCAGATCACCTTGTTAATTAGTGGTGTGTTGAAGTAGTATGTTGAAGTGCAGGTGTTCCTCCATCCGTTCTGACATAATTTCCCCTATCGCTGAGCCCAACGAAGAAATGGGGGTTTCAGATAATTAGCTCCTCCCCCTGACATGTGACGTCACAAGTAGTAGGTTGAATTGCAGGTGTGCGTTATGCTCCTCCTCCCCCCGTCCATCCGTTCTGACATAATTTCCCCTATCGCTGAGCCCAACTCGTTGGAAGTTGCAAATGAGGTGACCACGCCATCTCTCGGTGGACTAATTAACCAGTTTACTAGCAGAGGACAGCAGAGTAGTTTCCTGGGCTCAACATCGAGGAGTTGTATTTATAAGGAAATGGAGGAGGTGGTGGTGGTGGACTCATCGGATGTGTGTGTACAAAAAGAAAAAAAAGTGACCTACTTTTGCTGTAAGAAAAAGTGCTTTGACGTGAGTGGGGATCAGGTCGATGGAATGGCATGTAGAATCTGTAAAAGTTATTGTTTTTGCGCCTGTAAATGTCTATCAACGAATGAAAGATACTTTCCATTTTGGCCATTGATCAAATTCGCAAGAACGCATTATTACAATGTGATTAGAAGCTTAGATGAGCGAGAATGAAGCGTAGTATGACGAGAGATGTGTAATAAACAAACTAATAACACCTACGACGACGACGACGACGAAATAATAATAATTGGTAACAACCATCTCTTAACATGAATGGGATGAATGGGATCATATACGATGATAACCATAGCTATACAAAAAGATAGAATTCTCGTAAGTACCTACTAGTATGTACGTAGTGATCGTATTCAATTGTTAACCCCCCCCCCCACATAAATGCTTGGGTTAAGAAGAAGAAGAAGAGTTTAAGTTGAAGAAGGGTAAAATGAAAGGGTGGGGAGGAGGTGGATTGAGAAAAACAACTCAAGGATTTTTCGGAAAGTGAGAAAAAATCAATTTATTGACACTTGAACGTCGTCGTCGTCGTCGTCGTCGTCGTCGATTACAAATGAGTTACTTCTGATCATGCTTGAAGGAGCGTCCCCGTGGATTACCGATTGTGTATAAGTATGTTGGGAAAATAAGGTTCATACGTATTGAAACAAATGAATCTGTGTGATCAAATTAAGCCAAGTAGCTACGATTCACTGTTGGGGATTTTCTGCGTTCCAGTTCTCCACAGTATTTTACGAAATATTACTAATTTTAATTGCGATCCTATCGTACAAATCGGTCAGTTTTGTGAAGAACTAGAAAAAGTGGTGCTTGATCTTACTAACCACACATCGGATTTCAAATCAAATAGAAGGACATCTTGTTACGACGACGACGACGACGACGATACCACGGTGGTAAGCGTGTTTGTTCTGTTTGTGTCACTCATTGTAGCGGGTTTCCACATTATTCTCGCGGTTCATTGGTACTTCCTTACAAAAAATTTTCCCGCATATTACATAATATCGAGGAGAGGGGTAGCATTTAATGATCAAAGCACAAATACCTAACACGAGAAGGTGGTAAGTGTAGGTAGGTATATGAAATGGACGAATTAAACGGGTCACCAACATATCGAAAGTTTTTATCAGTCAACGTTAAGGATGTTCTATATTCTAATACCTTATGGAGCATAATGAAATCGATACGGACAATGATTAAACTATGTGAAAACCACCCTCAAAATTTGAGTATGAAAGTTAAACAAATTATTTTTGCGCTCGATCTCCACTTTTCTGGGCAATCTTTTTTACCAGACTCGGAAAATACGTTGAACTGTTGGAAACGGTCAAGAGCAGACGCGTTACAGTTCGATGACATCAGCGAAGCAAGTTCTACTTCCGGAAATTTTGTTATCCACACATGAATCGTTGGGGCGTGAAAAAGGTCATAGAACTCACAGGTGTTCACCCCCCCCCCCCCCCCATCCTGAAAACAAAACGCATATAAAAGGTGGTTAGCTCCTACAAACTACTACATTAAACCGTATATCGTCAACATGAGCGTTACAAAGCTAGTCCAAAAATTTTCCGGTGTTAAAAGTGTTTCAGTCACTAGTGAATCTGATAATGTGCCGGCGTCATTAACCTTTCAGTGGCGGAACAACGTCATCGTAATTAATAGACAAGAATTTAATAACATTTACGGGGTACTACGAGAACGTGCAAAACTAATACTTGATGCGAATCGCAAGAAAAAAATCGACATCGTGGTATTGTTCAGCACACCCTCTCTCGTCTTCAGCACCATAAATTCGAAAAATGGCTTACGAAGAGGTTTAGGGCTTTACATGAGAAATATCCCCATAAACCTCATCCCATTTTCAAGGCCAGAACTACAAATCCTTTGTGATCTATGGTCAGAAATCCACAACGTGATGAATTCAAGCCCTCAAACAACTACTCCCCCTCAAGCAACACCATCGGACGTTGAAAAATGGGGGCAAGAAAACAGCGAGATTCCTGAGTCACCAGCTACACCGACGATTAACGTTGAAGATAGAGAAGAAGGCCTTCCATTTTCAGCTGACAAGTTTCAACTTCCCACCAAAGACCGAGTGAAGTCACAAGCAACGCCATCAAACATCGAAAACAGGGAGCGAGAACACAGCAAAATTCCCGAGTCGCCAGCCTCTCCGATTAACCTTAAAGGTAGAGGAGGAGGAGGCCTTCCAGGTGACAAATTTCAACTTCTCTGCAGAGACCTGCTAAATTCACCTAGTTACCAGCGGATTTACGACGAAATGCATCATATACCCGCTAAAAAAATGAGATATTTGATGTCACCTCTCCACGTAAATGTTTAACAAAATTTTGAAATACTTGTCTGTGATCTGTAAATAATTAATAAATATTATATAAGCACCTAAAATATTGAGTTTGTATCACGAGCATCCAATTGCCCCTTGCAATACGAGAATTTCGAGCTACTTTTCCTCAAGGTGTCAAGGTGTCAAGGTGAGGGGCTTGTCGAAGCGCCGTCTGAATAAGCCCGCGCTCGTTAATAAGCCCGCAGCTGACGACGCATTCCGTATAAAAACGAATGGAACGAGGAAAAATGTGAACACAAATATTTAGTTAGAGTACGAGTTTCAAGTTCTAACTTATACAACAGATAACAATGAATAATGTTTTGCCGAAATTGCAAAATCTCGCAAAAATTGACGAGATAAAAAACATTGATAGCCTTCAAATTGAGCGAAAATATAAAATTCTCAACTTTAGTCAGAAAGAAACACGATATGGAACGGCGGTTATCGTCAATGTCAACACAGATGGAAATGACGTGAACGAAGCTACTCGAGTGTTTTTACCTAGGAGAATTGCAGAAAATTTAACGGAGGACGATGTACATGAGCTTAATGAAAGGATTTCAAAAAAAAAATTTGTTTATTTAGTATACAAAGGAATGATAGGAAATACGTATAATGTGGAATTTCATTAAAGTTGTAGTACCACCTGCTAATAAACGCACATAATATCTGCTTTACAATACATCTTCATTCTTAATTTTATATTCACCTTTGTACCCATACAATTCACAGGTTATAAATTTACGTGATTTTCGAATTACTCTCTTGATAAGATAAACGAATGGAACTTTTGTTTTTTGAAGTTCCATTTCATAAAATCTTCCTTTTATAGGCTTTTTGTCTAGGTCTATTAGACTGTAAGTGTGTGGGTTTGTATGCTTGTAAATATTATCAATTATAAATGGTTCAAAACTCCAGTTTTCCCAGTACGATTTTTTAAAAATGTCCCTCGCCAATGAAATTCTTACATATTCTCCAAGTTTAAACTTTGGCTGAGACATTACAACTATTTTCTTGCCATATATATCCCTTAAAAGTTTTCGCTGAATTGGTTTTGAAGAAAGAATTTGGATGGGCGAATATTTTGTACGAGAAGACGGTGTCTCGTTGTATTCGCGAGCAACTTGATCAAGAATAGAGACCCAATTAAATGACCCGCGTTGAAAAAAAAGCTTCCATAATTTACGTTTTATTGTCCCTATAACTCTTTCAGCTATTGCATTCTTGAACCCTGAATACGTGTGATAATGATTAATTTTATACTTTTTCATAAGCTGACGAAAAGTTTTCCCTACGAACTCTTTTCCTTCGTCAGTTAGCAGTGATTTCGGTGAGTGTTTACAAGACTTTAAAATGCTTTCCATAGCCTTAGCAACCGTAGAGGTCTCCTTGTTCTTTAATGGACGCAGATAACAAAATTTCGACATGTGATCAATGACAAGCAGGATAAATGTGTAACCATTGTTTTGATGTTTATACGGAATTAATGAAATGAGGTCTGCGCCGAACGTGTCGTAAGGTTGTTTTATGACATATGAGCGCCGCGGGTAATGTTTTCTAGCTGGTTTCAACAATTCATTAATTAAAATAAGTCTTTCGTTCTCCATATCACGGAAAGAATGAAGGAAAAAAAGAAGAAAATGAGCAGTTTTGAGCTTGTATATCTATGGTCTGATATATCGTCTGATCATTATATTCACTTTTAATGCCGCGGACGAGAAGTGCATCGCGACCTCCTTTTTGCAGCTGCCTACTCAACGTGTGCTACTCTTCTCTTTGTTGCATGCTCGATAAGCTGTATATATACTGGGAGGCTCGGAGGAGGTCATCATTGCATCAGTTGACACGTAAGTTGCTCTTTTCCAGAATTCTATATTTTATTCATTATAAAACTCTCTTCAAGAATCTCCTTCTGTATATAATGATGATGATGATGGTGACGATGTTTCAAAAATGTTTGCACTATTCAAAAGAAATTTACCGAGTTTATCTATTAAAGTCCTCACCAAATTCTAACTAATTCACCTATTTTTATGATCTGAGGCAATAATTTTCAATCTACTTCCACCACCTTTTACAACCCCCCATAATCTCAAGATACAGTCAAAGGAAGTGTTGGTAAAAACAGAAAAATAAAACAACATCATCTAGTGGATACGTGTATTTCTTTTTTTTTTTTTTTTTTTTTTAAAGTACATGATACAATATCAAGTCATATTTTTAATATCATACTTACAAAACTATTTTTTTTTCAACTTTAACAAAATGTTTGCACCATTGTTGAAATTCACCAAGTTTATCTATTAAAAAATGCCTAACCAAATTTTAACTAATTTACCTATTTTTAGGATCTGAGGCAATAAATTCCAATCTACTTTCCCACCTTTTACAACTCCATAATCTCAAGACACAGTCGAAGGCAGTTTTGGTAAAAACCAAATTTCATCAACGAGTGAGTAGGCGTATTTTTTTTTCTTTCTTCTTCTTTTTATTTAAACGTACATGATAGAATAACAAGTCATATGTTTAATAGGATACTTACAAAACTATTTTTATTTTCAACTTTAACAAAATGTTTAAACCATTGTTGAAATTCACCAATTTTTCTTTCTTCTTCTTCTTTTATTTAAACGTAGGTAGGTAGGTAGGTAGAATAACATTCATGATAGAATAACAAGTCATATTTTTCTTCTTAGGATTCTTACCTATTTCTAGGAACTGAGAGTTGAATCAACATTACATTCTTTACAAAGAAATTAAACTTAATTCACGAGTAACATGGGTGACATTTTTTAAATGAAATTTAAATGTACATAATATCTACTATTCATATTCGTCCATAAGTAAAATAGGAGGGAGTACTGACAAGTACTTACAAACACCATGAATTTAGGGGAACACAAAAATGCTTTTCATGATCTGTAGCGCTAATTGAATTGTAGCATCTTATACAAATTACTGAGTGTTTTCTATAGAAGTCTCGTACGAACCCATTCTTCGCCAATGTTGTAGGCTCGCAGCTGAATTTCCCAGACTTGAAAGATAGAAGGCGTGTTTCGTAATTCGCAAGGTCCACCATGTGCGGGTGTTTCATTATAAAATTTACCAATGCCGTTACTTTTGCAAAACTGCAGGTGTGGTAGTAGAATCTTGAATTGAGTTTGTGTTCCTCACAAACAGGTGGTGGGGTCAGGCAATTTTCCAGAAGAACGTCAAATGAAGGAATTCCCAGCTCGTGTATATCGTACACAAAATTTCTTTTTGTGTAGGTCTGCAGCAGCTTTGCCTTTACGTGTCCTTTAATTAGTATAATGCACGAGTGAGCGTGGTCTCTAATAATGAACGGGAGGTCAGATAATGTGTATTGACCAGATTCCAGACTCATTCCATGGTAGCAACTACTTTTCCTCACCTCTTCCACTCCAAATTCACCGCTCAAATTGAAGACGTAGTGATGTTTCTCATGAGGCAACCGTAGGTCCACAAAAGTTATTTCTTTTATGTACGATCGTTGTCCAAACTGGAAAAGCGTCACATCACAAACTGTCATGTTGAGGTGATTGAACATGTTCAACTGGGGGTGTAGTCTGAAGCACAACGACACAACCAAAACAATAAAGTAGAAACTAAATGATTCCTACTCTTAAGGGTTTTTCTAGCTCCGCCCCCGCTTTGAGGATGTGGGCGGAGCAGGAGGAGGAGGAGGAGGAGGAGGGGACTTCAACTGGAACAGCGTTTTGCAGCTGTTAATTATTTCCGTTTTCATTTTTGTAATTTGGTCATTCAACTTCCCTTCCAAATCTCTCATCGCTTTTACATCGTTACTCCGATTTAAGGCTTTCGCAATTTGTGTATTAGTAAAACTCATGGTTGCAACATCTGAACCATGAGAAGGAACCTTAACGTTTTTTAATTGAGCACCGTTAAAACTGTGTGTCGTGCTCTCCTTGGGGAAGAGTAAATAATGCTTTTCTAGAAATTGAATTATCTTTTTTCTTTGCTCATGATGTATTGAATGTTCGCCCATACGATTAATAGACCCCACCATTCTCCTCGTCTCGATCTCTCTCTCTCTCTCTCTCTCTCGTTAAAAAATATAACCGCTACTCTTCAGCCTTTCCAAAATACGATGAATTTTTTCCTGAATAATGAAATTTCCAGAATATCTACTGGATAAATAAATACGCAAAAGGTTGACTAAACGATTAGGGTTGGCGGGTAGATTTTGCTCGCTTACTCTGAAATGTCCTAAAACACCCAATCCTGTTTTTTCTTTTAGTTTTAACGCTTGATAGCGCGTTAAACGCGGTGTGTCGTTGTTAGATCGTTGATTTGTTGGCTGGTTTATTGATCTCTCTCCAACGTCCGTTTTGGATTTATAAATTTTCGAAATAATGTTCTTGAATTTTTCCCCTCTCACGTTCTTAAGCGGTCTTGTTTTATCAAAGCCTGCATGAGCCACCAAACTGCTTTTTACCAAGTCGGAGTAGTGCATTAAATCGTCTGACGTATATTGTTGTGGATTTTTTAGGAAAAGTAGTGAGATTAATCCTGGCGTGGCTGGATATTTTTCATTACGTACTCCAACATCAAATGGAGAAAAATGAATTGGGAGTGCACCTAACGTAACAACACCTGAGGGGCTGGTTTTTGGAGCAAAGACTTTATCAATTTCTCCACGAATTTCAGATGCGTCTTGAGTAAGCAAATATTTAATAAACGGTATCATAAATTTAGGGTATTGGCTCAATTTGTCCCGAACATATTCACTTTCCTGCATAGCAGCGTTACGTAAAGCTGACAACTTAGGTCCTGGGTCCGAACGTGAAGCTGTTCTCAATCGTTTAGTTAAAATTTCTTTATGGCTCAAAGGTTGGACTTTGGGAGTTGAGAATCCACTAAATGACGGCTCATCGTTAAAACTCTTACTTACCTCTTCATTGTCACTCTCTTCCTGTTTAATTACCGTTGCGTCCTCACTCTCTTCTTCTTCTATTTCATTTTCCTCAGGTGGCCATGTTTCCACCGAATCTAGCGACATTTTCCTCTTATCACGTAGTTTCTGATATATAACTGGGTTTGGGAGTGATTCAATGCGATAGCCCATCGGGGCGTTTGGTGAAAAGGTATGCAAAATTGTTGAAGGTTCCCCATTCAAATAACTATTTGTGATTAGTGGACATGATAAACAAATTGCGTTATATCCCATGATATTCACAGGCATATCGGAGGTTATCCATTTGTCTGTAATTCTATCCGTGTTTACTTTTTCGCTGAACCCCAAAACTTTTCCGAGGGAATTCTCGACCCTAAAATTAAATTCGAAAGAAGCTTTCAGCATAATGCGACCGCCTTCTGACGTGACTTTATATTCCAATTCAAACGGTCGAACCCTATAGCGTTCTTGTATACTCGTCAATTGTTCTTTTATAACTTCAAACAATGATTCAAGGGTATAACACCCCTTTGGTATTGTTAAAATTTCACCCCTGCTCGGCCTTCCAAAAAATATTCCCAATATGTTACACGTTTCCGTTACATTTGCAACTGTGTTGAAACAGAAAAAGTTCAAAACCGCTAGACCGTATTGTTTTTCTTCACTTAGTTCAATAGGTGGGAAAATGGATTGCTTCAAATTGCTTGTTTTTCCTGACAAAATAAATAATCGTGAATCTGCCATACTTTATCTATTAAAATGAATACCAGACAGAGGGCTCCGCAATGTTCACAAAAATAGTTTTGAAATGTTTGTGTACTAAAAACCACTTTTATAGGACTTGCGTAATTACGGAATTGAATCGGCGGCTCTATGCCCCACGGATCGAAATAGTAAAATATGTTATTTATGCGTCTCCAAGCACACCAATGTGTACCATTATTACGATAAGAAGCCAAGTTTAAGACCCCAAATTCTCGCTTTTTCTTTCTTTTTGGGAGCTGATCTTTACTAAACACCCCCCTAAAAACCCCTCTATCGAGTGTACTTATGTGGGTTTTAATAAACTTTTTCAGTTGGAGGTCAGATAAAACTCCTTCTGGGATTGAAGTTAGCACATTTTTCTGGTTGGTAGGTAAACTCCTGAACCATGCAGGGCGGAAGTGGGCGATGAGCGAATGCGCTTCACCGAGTTTTTTTTTAAATAACGTCTTTTTTTTCCGCGAAACCCGCTTCCGGTTTTAGCAGCTGCAGTTTTGTTTGCAAGACGGATATCGTTAATATTCTTCACTGCCTGAGTGGCAGCGGCAGCCAACCCGGCTAGACCGGCTAACAATGGGAGAAAACCGCCGCGTTTCAATTTCCTATTCCTTCGTATTTCCTTCAATTTCCTATGTCTATGTTTCCTCGGTCCACTGGTTCCTAATGGTTGTAAGAACATTGGAAGTTTGGATTGTCGAAAACTACCCCCGAAATGTTTTTTCCCCTTGAATTTTTTCCTCATTCTTATTCTCCCAGAACCTGCTCCTAATCGATGTTTGGCATACATTGCGGATCCAACGAGCGCCGATGACAACCTTTCTTTCAATGGTACGTACTTTCTTTTGAGGAGACGAAAAGCCGAGTCAGCTAGTTTTTGATCAGCCTCGTGTCTAACAGTTGAATCTTTACTTAGATATGCAAGATCGTGATTTCTGCAATAAGCATCAAGTTGGTTCAAAGGTTTTCTACTTAAATCTCGTGTGTAAGGACCGCAGTAGTTTGTGCCAGGCAAATGCAATTGTGGTAGGTTTAAATTTAATACCTTGTCGAGTAACATCACATTCTCAACTAACTGAGTTGCATACATATATAAACGTATATATATACAGCTTTACGTGGGTTAGTGTAAAGTGGAAAAATGAAAGAGAGAGGGGAATTCAAAGTGCACAATTACGACTCTTTCGTCGGTGGTGAAGCATTTCGCCAGAACCGCCAAGGTCCAAATTTGCCTAGAGAATTACGTCTCGTTTTGGCGGGGTCTAGCGGTTCTGGGAAGTCTAACGTGGCTATGGCATTAATTTTGGAGCCTAACGGGCTTGAATTTGAACATTTGTACCTATTTTCAAAAACGTTATCTCAACCAAAATACCTGTTCCTTAGTACTGTCATGAAACAAGTGCCAGAAATACCTTTCCACGCCTACTCAAATTTGAACTTTTTGAAAAGGAAAGAAGGGGGAGAGGAGGAGGAGGAAAAAATTGCGAACGGGTCACTAGTTGTTTTTGATGACATTGGTTTTGACGATGAAGCGAAAAAGTTGAGTAGAGAAATATTTACCAGAGGACGACATAATCGCATAAACGTTATGTTAATGGTACAATCATACGGTGCACTTCAAAAACACTTCCTTCGTGACAACACTAACGTTCTCCTTGTTTTTCGAACAGACACCGCAAACCTGAGACTAATTCATAGAGACTGCGCTAGCGAAATACCGTTTGATATGTTTTGCAGTATAGCTGAAAAAGCGTGGAATAAAGGACCTTACTCATTCTTATGTATAGACCAAACATTGCCTAGAAACAAAGGAAAGTATCGTATTCAATTTAACGAATACTTCACGAACGTGTGAAATAGTTGAAATTAAAATGTCGAGTGTTAAACAAGGGGCGCTTTTATCACGCCAAGTGGAGAGGTCTAAAATTGGGCTTCGTAAAAAGTACGCTAGTCTTCAAAAATCATTGATGGACGAAGAAAGGACAGTGTCGCGTAGGTTAAAACCCATAGTAGAGCCCTTATCACAAATCGCCTCTAGTTTGGCTAAAAAAGAAGAATCAATGTCTAAAGGTGATGAGCTTAACGGATGGTTAAGAAAACGTACCCCCGGTTCAGGAAAGGGAGGGATGGGGGGGAGGAGGAGGAAAATGTCGCTAGATTCGGTGGAAACATGGCCACCTGAGGAAAATGAAATAGAAGAAGAAGAGAGTGAGGACGCAACGGTAATTAAACAGGAAGAGAGTGACAATGAAGAGGTAAGTAAGAGTTTTAACGATGAGCCGTCATTTAGTGGATTCTCAACTCCCAAAGTCCAACCTTTGAGCCATAAAGAAATTTTAACTAAACGATTGAGAACAGCTTCACGTTCGGACCCAGGACCTAAGTTGTCAGCTTTACGTAACGCTGCTATGCAGGAAAGTGAATATGTTCGGGACAAATTGAGCCAATACCCTAAATTTATGATACCGTTTATTAAATATTTGCTTACTCAAGACGCATCTGAAATTCGTGGAGAAATTGATAAAGTCTTTGCTCCAAAAACCAGCCCCTCAGGTGTTGTTACGTTAGGTGCACTCCCAATTCATTTTTCTCCATTTGATGTTGGAGTACGTAATGAAAAATATCCAGCCACGCCAGGATTAATCTCACTACTTTTCCTAAAAAATCCACAACAATATACGTCAGACGATTTAATGCACTACTCCGACTTGGTAAAAAGCAGTTTGGTGGCTCATGCAGGCTTTGATAAAACAAGACCGCTTAAGAACGTGAGAGGGGAAAAATTCAAGAACATTATTTCGAAAATTTATAAATCCAAAACGGACGTTGGAGAGAGATCAATAAACCAGCCAACAAATCAACGATCTAACAACGACACACCGCGTTTAACGCGCTATCAAGCGTTAAAACTAAAAGAAAAAACAGGATTGGGTGTTTTAGGACATTTCAGAGTAAGCGAGCAAAATCTACCCGCCAACCCTAATCGTTTAGTCAACCTTTTGCGTATTTATTTATCCAGTAGATATTCTGGAAATTTCATTATTCAGGAAAAAATTCATCGTATTTTGGAAAGGCTGAAGAGTAGCGGTTATATTTTTTAACGAGAGAGAGAGAGAGAGAGATCGAGACGAGGAGAATGGTGGGGTCTATTAATCGTATGGGCGAACATTCAATACATCATGAGCAAAGAAAAAAGATAATTCAATTTCTAGAAAAGCATTATTTACTCTTCCCCAAGGAGAGCACGACACACAGTTTTAACGGTGCTCAATTAAAAAACGTTAAGGTTCCTTCTCATGGTTCAGATGTTGCAACCATGAGTTTTACTAATACACAAATTGCGAAAGCCTTAAATCGGAGTAACGATGTAAAAGCGATGAGAGATTTGGAAGGGAAGTTGAATGACCAAATTACAAAAATGAAAACGGAAATAATTAACAGCTGCAAAACGCTGTTCCAGTTGAAGTCCCCTCCTCCTCCTCCTCCTCCTCCTGCTCCGCCCACATCCTCAAAGCGGGGGCGGAGCTAGAAAAACCCTTAAGAGTAGGAATCATTTAGTTTCTACTTTATTGTTTTGGTTGTGTCGTTGTGCTTCAGACTACACCCCCAGTTGAACATGTTCAATCACCTCAACATGACAGTTTGTGATGTGACGCTTTTCCAGTTTGGACAACGATCGTACATAAAAGAAATAACTTTTGTGGACCTACGGTTGCCTCATGAGAAACATCACTACGTCTTCAATTTGAGCGGTGAATTTGGAGTGGAAGAGGTGAGGAAAAGTAGTTGCTACCATGGAATGAGTCTGGAATCTGGTCAATACACATTATCTGACCTCCCGTTCATTATTAGAGACCACGCTCACTCGTGCATTATACTAATTAAAGGACACGTAAAGGCAAAGCTGCTGCAGACCTACACAAAAAGAAATTTTGTGTACGATATACACGAGCTGGGAATTCCTTCATTTGACGTTCTTCTGGAAAATTGCCTGACCCCACCACCTGTTTGTGAGGAACACAAACTCAATTCAAGATTCTACTACCACACCTGCAGTTTTGCAAAAGTAACGGCATTGGTAAATTTTATAATGAAACACCCGCACATGGTGGACCTTGCGAATTACGAAACACGCCTTCTATCTTTCAAGTCTGGGAAATTCAGCTGCGAGCCTACAACATTGGCGAAGAATGGGTTCGTACGAGACTTCTATAGAAAACACTCAGTAATTTGTATAAGATGCTACAATTCAATTAGCGCTACAGATCATGAAAAGCATTTTTGTGTTCCCCTAAATTCATGGTGTTTGTAAGTACTTGTCAGTACTCCCTCCTATTTTACTTATGGACGAATATGAATAGTAGATATTATGTACATTTAAATTTCATTTAAAAAATGTCACCCATGTTACTCGTGAATTAAGTTTAATTTCTTTGTAAAGAATGTAATGTTGATTCAACTCTCAGTTCCTAGAAATAGGTAAGAATCCTAAGAAGAAAAATATGACTTGTTATTCTATCATGAATGTTATTCTACCTACCTACCTACCTACGTTTAAATAAAAGAAGAAGAAGAAAGAAAAATTGGTGAATTTCAACAATGGTTTAAACATTTTGTTAAAGTTGAAAATAAAAATAGTTTTGTAAGTATCCTATTAAACATATGACTTGTTATTCTATCATGTACGTTTAAATAAAAAGAAGAAGAAAGAAAAAAAAATACGCCTACTCACTCGTTGATGAAATTTGGTTTTTACCAAAACTGCCTTCGACTGTGTCTTGAGATTATGGAGTTGTAAAAGGTGGGAAAGTAGATTGGAATTTATTGCCTCAGATCCTAAAAATAGGTAAATTAGTTAAAATTTGGTTAGGCATTTTTTAATAGATAAACTTGGTGAATTTCAACAATGGTGCAAACATTTTGTTAAAGTTGAAAAAAAAATAGTTTTGTAAGTATGATATTAAAAATATGACTTGATATTGTATCATGTACTTTAAAAAAAAAAAAAAAAAGAAATACACGTATCCACTAGATGATGTTGTTTTATTTTTCTGTTTTTACCAACACTTCCTTTGACTGTATCTTGAGATTATGGGGGGTTGTAAAAGGTGGTGGAAGTAGATTGAAAATTATTGCCTCAGATCATAAAAATAGGTGAATTAGTTAGAATTTGGTGAGGACTTTAATAGATAAACTCGGTAAATTTCTTTTGAATAGTGCAAACATTTTTGAAACATCGTCACCATCATCATCATCATTATATACAGAAGGAGATTCTTGAAGAGAGTTTTATAATGAATAAAATATAGAATTCTGGAAAAGAGCAACTTACGTGTCAACTGATGCAATGATGACCTCCTCCGAGCCTCCCAGTATATATACAGCTTATCGAGCATGCAACAAAGAGAAGAGTAGCACACGTTGAGTAGGCAGCTGCAAAAAGGAGGTCGCGATGCACTTCTCGTCCGCGGCATTAAAAGTGAATATAATGATCAGACGATATATCAGACCATAGATATACAAGCTCAAAACTGCTCATTTTCTTCTTTTTTTCCTTCATTCTTTCCGTGATATGGAGAACGAAAGACTTATTTTAATTAATGAATTGTTGAAACCAGCTAGAAAACATTACCCGCGGCGCTCATATGTCATAAAACAACCTTACGACACGTTCGGCGCAGACCTCATTTCATTAATTCCGTATAAACATCAAAACAATGGTTACACATTTATCCTGCTTGTCATTGATCACATGTCGAAATTTTGTTATCTGCGTCCATTAAAGAACAAGGAGACCTCTACGGTTGCTAAGGCTATGGAAAGCATTTTAAAGTCTTGTAAACACTCACCGAAATCACTGCTAACTGACGAAGGAAAAGAGTTCGTAGGGAAAACTTTTCGTCAGCTTATGAAAAAGTATAAAATTAATCATTATCACACGTATTCAGGGTTCAAGAATGCAATAGCTGAAAGAGTTATAGGGACAATAAAACGTAAATTATGGAAGCTTTTTTTTCAACGCGGGTCATTTAATTGGGTCTCTATTCTTGATCAAGTTGCTCGCGAATACAACGAGACACCGTCTTCTCGTACAAAATATTCGCCCATCCAAATTCTTTCTTCAAAACCAATTCAGCGAAAACTTTTAAGGGATATATATGGCAAGAAAATAGTTGTAATGTCTCAGCCAAAGTTTAAACTTGGAGAATATGTAAGAATTTCATTGGCGAGGGACATTTTTAAAAAATCGTACTGGGAAAACTGGAGTTTTGAACCATTTATAATTGATAATATTTACAAGCATACAAACCCACACACATACAGTCTAATAGACCTAGACAAAAAGCCTATAAAAGGAAGATTTTATGAAATGGAACTTCAAAAAACAAAAGTTCCATTCGTTTATCTTATCAAGAGAGTAATTCGAAAATCACGTAAATTTATAACCTGTGAATTGTATGGGTACAAAGGTGAATATAAAATTAAGAATGAAGATGTATTGTAAAGCAGATATTATGTGCGTTTATTAGCAGGTGGTACTACAACTTTAATGAAATTCCACATTATACGTATTTCCTATCATTCCTTTGTATACTAAATAAACAAATTTTTTTTTTGAAATCCTTTCATTAAGCTCATGTACATCGTCCTCCGTTAAATTTTCTGCAATTCTCCTAGGTAAAAACACTCGAGTAGCTTCGTTCACGTCATTTCCATCTGTGTTGACATTGACGATAACCGCCGTTCCATATCGTGTTTCTTTCTGACTAAAGTTGAGAATTTTATATTTTCGCTCAATTTGAAGGCTATCAATGTTTTTTATCTCGTCAATTTTTGCGAGATTTTGCAATTTCGGCAAAACATTATTCATTGTTATCTGTTGTATAAGTTAGAACTTGAAACTCGTACTCTAACTAAATATTTGTGTTCACATTTTTCCTCGTTCCATTCGTTTTTATACGGAATGCGTCGTCAGCTGCGGGCTTATTAACGTGCGCGGGCTTATTCAGACGGCGCTTCGACAAGCCCCTCACCTTGACACCTTGACACCTTGAGGAAAAGTAGCTCGAAATTCTCGTATTGCAAGGGGCAATTGGATGCTCGTGATACAAACTCAATATTTTAGGTGCTTATATAATATTTATTAAATATTTACAGATCACAGACAAGTATTTCAAAATTTTGTTAAACATTTACGTGGAGAGGTGACATCAAATATCTCATTTTTTTAGCGGGTATATGATGCATTTCGTCGTAAATCCGCTGGTAACTAGGTGAATTTAGCAGGTCTCTGCAGAGAAGTTGAAATTTGTCACCTGGAAGGCCTCCTCCTCCTCTACCTTTAAGGTTAATCGGAGAGGCTGGCGACTCGGGAATTTTGCTGTGTTCTCGCTCCCTGTTTTCGATGTTTGATGGCGTTGCTTGTGACTTCACTCGGTCTTTGGTGGGAAGTTGAAACTTGTCAGCTGAAAATGGAAGGCCTTCTTCTCTATCTTCAACGTTAATCGTCGGTGTAGCTGGTGACTCAGGAATCTCGCTGTTTTCTTGCCCCCAATTTTCAACGTCCGATGGTGTTGCTTGAGGGGGAGTAGTTGTTTGAGGGCTTGAATTCATCACGTTGTGGATTTCTGACCATAGATCACAAAGGATTTGTAGTTCTGGCCTTGAAAATGGGATGAGGTTTATGGGGATATTTCTCATGTAAAGCCCTAAACCTCTTCGTAAGCCATTTTTCGAATTTATGGTGCTGAAGACGAGAGAGGGTGTGCTGAACAATACCACGATGTCGATTTTTTTCTTGCGATTCGCATCAAGTATTAGTTTTGCACGTTCTCGTAGTACCCCGTAAATGTTATTAAATTCTTGTCTATTAATTACGATGACGTTGTTCCGCCACTGAAAGGTTAATGACGCCGGCACATTATCAGATTCACTAGTGACTGAAACACTTTTAACACCGGAAAATTTTTGGACTAGCTTTGTAACGCTCATGTTGACGATATACGGTTTAATGTAGTAGTTTGTAGGAGCTAACCACCTTTTATATGCGTTTTGTTTTCAGGATGGGGGGGGGGGGGGTTGAACACCTGTGAGTTCTATGACCTTTTTCACGCCCCAACGATTCATGTGTGGATAACAAAATTTCCGGAAGTAGAACTTGCTTCGCTGATGTCATCGAACTGTAACGCGTCTGCTCTTGACCGTTTCCAACAGTTCAACGTATTTTCCGAGTCTGGTAAAAAAGATTGCCCAGAAAAGTGGAGATCGAGCGCAAAAATAATTTGTTTAACTTTCATACTCAAATTTTGAGGGTGGTTTTCACATAGTTTAATCATTGTCCGTATCGATTTCATTATGCTCCATAAGGTATTAGAATATAGAACATCCTTAACGTTGACTGATAAAAACTTTCGATATGTTGGTGACCCGTTTAATTCGTCCATTTCATATACCTACCTACACTTACCACCTTCTCGTGTTAGGTATTTGTGCTTTGATCATTAAATGCTACCCCTCTCCTCGATATTATGTAATATGCGGGAAAATTTTTTGTAAGGAAGTACCAATGAACCGCGAGAATAATGTGGAAACCCGCTACAATGAGTGACACAAACAGAACAAACACGCTTACCACCGTGGTATCGTCGTCGTCGTCGTCGTCGTCGTAACAAGATGTCCTACTATTTGATTTGAAATCCGATGTGTGGTTAGTAAGATCAAGCACCACTTTTTCTAGTTCTTCACAAAACTGACCGATTTGTACGATAGGATCGCAATTAAAATTAGTAATATTTCGTAAAATACTGTGGAGAACAGGAACGCAGAAAATCCCCAACAGTGAATCGTAGCTACTTGGCTCAATTTGATCACACAGATTCATTTGTTTCAATACGTATGAACCTTATTTTCCCAACATACTTATACACAATCGGTAATCCACGGGGACGCTCCTTCAAGCATGATCAGAAGTAACTCATTTGTAATCGACGACGACGACGACGACGACGACGACGTTCAAGTGTCAATAAATTGATTTTTTCTCACTTTCCGAAAAATCCTTGAGTTGTTTTTCTCAATCCACCTCCTCCCCACCCTTTCATTTTACCCTTCTTCAACTTAAACTCTTCTTCTTCTTCTTAACCCAAGCATTTATGTGGGGGGGTTAACAATTGAATACGATCACTACGTACATACTAGTAGGTACTTACGAGAATTCTATCTTTTTGTATAGCTATGGTTATCATCGTATATGATCCCATTCATCCCATTCATGTTAAGAGATGGTTGTTACCAATTATTATTATTTCGTCGTCGTCGTCGTAGGTGTTATTAGTTTGTTTATTACACATCTCTCGTCATACTACGCTTCATTCTCGCTCATCTAAGCTTCTAATCACATTGTAATAATGCGTTCTTGCGAATTTGATCAATGGCCAAAATGGAAAGTATCTTTCATTCGTTGATAGACATTTACAGGCGCAAAAACAATAACTTTTACAGATTCTACATGCCATTCCATCGACCTGATCCCCACTCACGTCAAAGCACTTTTTCTTACAGCAAAAGTAGGTCACTTTTTTTTCTTTTTGTACACACACATCCGATGAGTCCACCACCACCACCTCCTCCATTTCCTTATAAATACAACTCCTCGATGTTGAGCCCAGGAAACTACTCTGCTGTCCTCTGCTAGTAAACTGGTTAATTAGTCCACCGAGAGATGGCGTGGTCACCTCATTTGCAACTTCCAACGAGTTGGGCTCAGCGATAGGGGAAATTATGTCAGAACGGATGGACGGGGGGAGGAGGAGCATAACGCACACCTGCAATTCAACCTACTACTTGTGACGTCACATGTCAGGGGGAGGAGCTAATTATCTGAAAACCCCATTTCTTCGTTGGGCTCAGCGATAGGGGAAATTATGTCAGAACGGATGGAGGAACACATGCACTTCAACATACTACTTCAACACACCACTAATTAACAAGGTGATCTGGTCTCGTGGTTTAATACTCGACTCATAATCGAGAACATCAGGTTCAAGTCCAGCCACGGACAGAAAACTTTTTTCCCCCCTCCACAAAACCACTCCTTCAGATGACCCGCCCCTATGACGTTGACTCACAGCTGACCAAGTCCGGAACTACCGACTGCTGGTCCGGATGTGACGTCACATGTCAGGGGGAGGAGCTAATTATCTGAAACCCCCATTTCTTCTTTACTACTCTGCGCCATCCATAATGGAACCTGTGAAAGAAGGTTTAACTTTGAGAAATACTTGATTTGGCGGGATGTCGAGAGCGCTCTTGCCTCGTTTATGAAAGTGGATGCAGTGGAAATTGGATGTTTCATTGTGCGATAGTTCGCGAATGTTTTCAGGTATGAGTGCGCTCTCTGGATGGTGTATTAATTTAATTTTCATATACGGATTGTATGTGCTCGGTACAATCCGTGAATTCCATACTAATTTACTGCATTTCTCTAATATTAGGTATGGTGAGTAGTTGAGGAGGTAGTTTTTCTAGGTACACATACGAGTATTTATTGCTTGCTAGGATTCCGGCTTTGAGTATTATAATATGTACCTATTTGTCGAGCAATCAGCACCCTCAGGTCATCTTTGTGTAAAAACGTTGAAACGTCGCATCTCCGTGTGAAGATTCACTCAAACACTCAAAGTTTCGATTTTGTAGGACCGTCAGGCGTTAGATTGCTCTCAGCCTAGTGAGTTATTCGTAATCCATTGTAATCGTAGTTGTGTTGGAAGATCTGGTTGAATGGCATTCCAGATCATGGATATTTCACTGGAGAGTGCGTGGCGATTCTGCAATTGGGTCGTGAACCGCCTTCCAAGCTTCATGGAAAAGTATAAACTCCGAAGAAGGTTTTCAAACGGGACCGTTTCCGAATTCAGAGGGTGGTTGGTGCCGCTAGTAAAGTGTTATCGTCGATTTGATTAAAATCAGCGGCGCAGCCTAATGATTCCTGTCACGACTCTCTTCACTAATGGGTTGAAACAAATGCTCCTCACCGTGCCTAGCAAGTAGCTAAAAAGTTTTAACTGGTGTATAACTATATGAGCCCAACTGGCCCCACCCACAGAGGCCCAACTGGCCTATCCCCCTTCTGGCGACCCCCCTGGCCGGCGGACGGACGGGCCGCCAGCAGAGCTCCAAGAAGTTCTTACAACGAGGAGATCTGCTGGTGAAGATACCTGGAAAGTCGGCCATAGGAGTCTGAGCGGCAGCGGCAAAAAGCGTTTCGCTTACCTCCTGCGTCACGGTATGACGCCGGAGGAGGCCGTTGTCAGGGCCAAACAACCCTTGCCGCCTGGGAACCAAAGGCCCTGGCCGGTTTCCCAAGGCAAGAGAAGGCGTACATCTGCGGATGTTACGCCAGAAAGCCAGAAGGGAGACTGCAAGAAGAAAAGGGTCTCCCCTCAGGAGGCCCCACCTTCTTCACAGACGGGAGTTTCCTACAGGGACGCGGCGGCTGGGCGGAGGATTGGCATCCTAGATGCTGACTACCCGCACAGGCTGCTTTCCCCTGAGGAAATAGCCCAGATTCAGGAGTCCATACTCCAATCCATTGTTGACCTAGAGGGTCACGGGCCCCAGCCGGTCTTTACTGAGCTGAGGCACCGGAGAGGATGGTTCTCCATAACCTGTGGGGATGACTCGACGGCTGAGTGGCTTAGAAACCACGTGGCCTCGTGTTGTCCCTGGGAGGGAGCCAGACTCAAAACAGTGGAAGGGGACAACCTTCCTCGCCTGCACATTGCTGTGGGATATTTCCCTGGAAGTGCAGGCGATGAGGATGCCAGAATCCTTGGACTCCTAAGGAGCCAGAACAGTGGTCTCCACTTGGACCACTGGAGGATAATGGCCAGGGAGAATAATGGAAATGTGGCCACCATTACCTTCTCCATTGACCCCGCTTCAGCCGCAAATCTGCGAGGCTGTAGCAGGGTCAACTTTAAATTTGGAAGGGCAAGCTTCCACGTCAAGGGGAAAGGCGGGGAAGGCGAGACGTCTGGCGCGGCGGGGGCTGATGAGTGCGCCCGGGGTGGGTGCGCCGGTGGTGTTGGTGTGGGTGGTGGGGCTGTGGGTGCAATACCCGTGGCTCCTCCTCCTGCCCTTGGCCCCGGCGTGCCCTCCGGTTCGGGCGTGCCTCGCCCTCGGCCGGCTGGTCGTCCTGGGCGGCGGCGTGATCCGGCGGGGCTGCCTTGGGGGCCGTCCGGCCCTTCTGGGGGGGCCAGTGCGCTGCCGCAGGCGGCGGCTGGTCCTTCTGGGGGGCGGGGCGTGCCTCTTGTGCGTCCTGGGGGTCCCCACTGGCCGCGGGGGCCTTATGGTCCTCCGCCCTGGCTCTGGGGGCCCCCGGGGGTTCGGCCGCCGCGGGGCCGCTCGGGAGCTCGCGCGGGGCGAGGCCCTTCAGGCGCTCGCCCTTTTTTGGGCCCTTCAGGCCGGCACCCGGTGGGTATCCCATTGGGGGATGCTGCCCCACAGGGGCCCTCTGGCCCTCCCCCAATTCAGGGGCCCTCTGGCCCTCCCCAAACACAAGGGCCCTCTGGCCCTCCCCCAACACAGGGGCCCTTTGGCCCTTCACAAATCCAGGGGCCCTCTGGCCCTCCCCAAACCCAGGGGCCCTCCGGCCCTAGCCCTTCAGGCAAAACACAGGGGCCCTCAAGCCCCACTCGAATAAAAGGCCCCTCAGGCCGTGCAGTGGACCCTTCAGGCACTGCACCAATACAAGGGCCCTCAGGCCCCTCTTCAAGGCCCTCTTTCCGCCCTCAGAGCGGCTCCTCCACCCCTGCTCAGGACAGGATGGAGCGGCAGCGAGGGGGAGCTCCCACAAGGCAGCTCCGCCCTCAGCTGAATGACTCTGAGGAGCGGAAAAAGAAACCAAATCGCCCCCTTGCCCAATACCAGAGGACAAAAGGGGGCAAGAGGAGGAAATGACTTCCTCCTCATCAGGGCTGAGCCTCCTCCAGGTAAATCTACATAGGGCAGAGGCGGCCTCGGCCGTGCTCTGTAATACTTTCTCAAGGAGGAGGCTCAACATTGCCCTGATTCAAGAACCCTGGGCTGGACGAAACACCATTAGAGGCATACCCTCAAGCTCAGGTAAGCTTATCTTCTCTAGAACAGAAGAACGTTGCAGAACAGCCATACTTATTGGCAAAGATACCCCTTTTATGGCAATGCCAAACTTTATTTCCAGGGACCTAGTGGCAGTGACAGTAGAAGGACAAACATCAGCGGGACGCGGGAAGATAGTGGTAGCGTCTGCCTACTTCCCCGGTGATGAAGAAGACTGCCCCCCCGCTGAAATCAAAAGGTTAATAGATCACTGCCATGAAAGGAACCTACACTTCATCATTGGCTGCGACGCTAATGCTCACCATACAGTGTGGGGCAGCACTAATATAAATCCAAGAGGTGAGTCATTACTTGATTATCTATATTCATGTCAGGTGACGGTTCTAAATAGGGGGAATGTACCCACTTTTGTCACTAGGACTAGAGAAGAGGTCCTTGACCTCACCCTATCTAGCCCTTTTCTTGGTGACAAGGTCACAAACTGGCATGTGTCAGATGAAATTACCTTGTCTGACCATAGGTATGTCATCTTCAATCTTGAATTTCACCAGCAACATGAAGAGACATACCGTACTCCAAAAAGTACAGTTTGGAATCTCTACAAACAACTCCTTGGCCATGAACTAGAGGGAGTGAACGGAGATATCAGCACGCCCCAAGAGCTAGACATAATAGCAGGGCAGATGCAAGCTGCAATAACCCAAGCATACGAGGGAAGTTGCCAGCTTAAAACCAAAAGGAGCAACCGAGATGCTCCATGGTGGAATGAGGAGCTTAGACAACTCCGAATCCAAACGAGGAGACTCTTCAACAGGGCCAAAAGAAATGGTCAGTGGGAGGCATATAGGCTTCACCATACTGCCTACACCACAGCTGTGAGAAGAGCCAAACGGTCATCCTGGAAGGACTTCTGTGGCACCTTGGAGGAGGTCTCTACAATTTCCAAGCTACAGAAAGTCCTCTCCAAGGACAGGCCAAGCCCATTAGGGCTTCTTCAAAAGGCGGATGGAAGTTACACAAGTGACACCAAGGAGACCCTGGAACTCCTAATGGAGACACACTTCCCGGGCTCCAAAGTCACAACAAGGGACCAAGTTGCCCTGGCTCAGGATGCAGAAAACACAATCCGCCTACCATATCCTAGCGTCCTCAGACAAGCCAAAAAGATATTTACTTCCAATAAGGTGAAATGGGCAATAAAGTCCTTCAAACCTTATAAGTCACCAGGAGTGGACGGCATTTTCCCGGCACTGCTACAACAGGGCCTGGAGATGCTAACTCCCATCATCACCAAGACTTATATTGCAAGTTATGCGCTGGGGTATATCCCAAAAATATGGAGAGAGGTGAGAGTGGTGTTTATACCAAAAGCAGGTTCCTCGTCCTTGCCAAAATCACAGAGACCCATCAGTCTCACCTCCTTTCTACTAAAGGTCATGGAGAAAATCATTGGCCAGATGATCAAAGATGATCACCTCAAAGACTACCCCATATCAAAGGCACAACATGCCTATCAAAAGGGTAAGTCGACGGAGACAGCTCTATCAGAGGTCGTCTCCCTCATAGAAAGGGCGCTAGAAACTAAAGAGATAGCCCTATGCTGCTTTCTGGACATAGGAGGTGCTTTTGATAACACCAACCATGACTCCATCGAGCGGGCAGCAAGAATGAGGGGCATCCCAAACCCCACCATTAACTGGTTGAAGGCTATGCTGGTAAGCCGTGTTATCACAACTGCACAAGGAAATGAGAGCACCACTGTAATGGCCAACAGAGGTTGCCCTCAAGGAGGGGTCATGTCCCCCCTTCTGTGGTTATTGGTAGCAGATGAACTCCTAGCAATGCTGCAACAGTGTGGCTATGAGATTACTGCCTATGCGGATGATCTGTGCATCATCATTAGGGGCAGGTTCGATAGTACGCTATCAGAGCGACTTCAGAACGCTCTAAATATTATTGAAAGGTGGTGTCGTAAGGAGAATCTGAATGTAAACCCTGACAAAACCACCATTGTTGCCTTCACCAACAGAAGGA
The DNA here is from genome assembly GCA_963920205.1 of Stenodema calcarata. Classification (NCBI taxonomy): domain Eukaryota; kingdom Metazoa; phylum Arthropoda; class Insecta; order Hemiptera; family Miridae; genus Stenodema; species Stenodema calcarata. Next base: position 15,376,560 of record OY986050.1, on the reverse strand, counting down.
AATACAATATTACGGCTCCCAAACTCCGAGGTAAGAGCATTCCACTCTCAGGGGAGGTAAAATACCTGGGAGTCATGCTTGATCAGAGATTAGACTGGAACAAGCATCTAGACTATACCCTAAAAAGAGGCACAAAAGCAATGTGGAGCTGCCACAAAATGCTTGGGAAGACGTGGGGACTGGCACCAATGAGGGCCAACTGGGCTTATAAAGCCATTGTCAGACCCATGATCACCTATGCCTCAACGGTATGGTGGCAGAAAACCTGTCAGGCAAAGACTATGGAGAAACTTACAAAACTCCAAAGACAGGCCTGCCTTGGAATAACAGGGGCAATGAGAACCGCCCCTACTGCAGCACTAGAGGTTTTACTTGACCTCGAACCCCTCCATCTACACATACAGAGGGTGGCCTACCTGGGGGCCATGAGGATGCTGCAAGCAGGAGCAATAAAACATCCTGCCAGGAAAAATAGCCATGCGTCCATCCTTGACTTTGTTAAGGTAGACCCAGTGGTTTCATCAATCTCTGACAAAATGCCAGAGAGGATGAATTTTGATCTTCCATTCAGAGTAATAATAAAAGATCGTGATTTCTGGAAAGGAGGCATGCCTCAATTAGAGCCAGGATCACTGCTGTGGTTCACAGATGGGTCAGTGATGGATGAAAAAGCAGGCCTGGGGATAAAAGGCCCCAGATTTAGCCTGTCTAAGCCCCTTGGGGCCTTGGCCACCATCTTTCAAGCAGAAACCCATGCAATAGATATTTGTGCCCAGGAGATCGCCAGGAAAAGACTAAAGGGCGCAAAGATCTATATTCTATCAGACAGCCAGGCAGCATTAAAGGCCATCTCGGCCTTTTCTATAAAATCAAAGCTCACCTGGAGCTGCCTAAACTCCCTCAAGATGGCTGCCCATGGCAACAAATTGACGCTGCTGTGGGTGCCGGGTCATGAGGGTATAGAAGGCAACGAAGAGGCGGATCGCCTCGCCAAACAGGCATCCATGTCAAACCCCACTGGACCAGAACCTTTCCTCGGCATTACAGAGAGCTTCATAGCCCGAGAAGTGGGGAAGTGGGTTGACAAGCAGAGAACAAAGCATTGGCAAGGCGCTCCAAAAATGAGACAAGCCAAGCAGTTCGTATGCTTTTCCAGAAGGAAAGCCAGGGCTCTCCTTTCCCTCAGCCGGAAGGACATAAAGGCCGTTACAGGCCTCCTAACTGGCCACTGTCCAGTCAAATACCATCTCAAAAAGATGGGAATATGCAGGACAGATGACTGTCGACTCTGCGACTGCGAGCCAGAGACAGCGGAACACATACTCTGTAACTGTCCAGCGCTTGCATACAAAAGATTTAAGCACCTTGGTAAGGGCATCCTCAGTCCCTCCGAGGTTGCAAAAATCGATGACAACAGCCTGCTCCACTTCATCCGGGAGGAGGCTGTAAACCGTCTCCTCACTACCAATGTTGTAGTGTAGGAACAGGGGCACAATGTCACAATAGACCCACTTCGAGGTCTACGTGACCAAAGGCATAAGCCTATCAAAGCCCCCAAAAAAAAAAAAAAAAAAAAAAAAAAAAAAAAAAAAAAAAAAAAAAAAAAAATATGAGTATTGTATATAAACAATCAAATCTACGCAGGAAAAGTGCTTGAGATTGTGCTTTCCAAGACGGTGACCGCTTGCACTAACAGCTACATTCTCATAAAACGCGGAGCGGGGTTTAACGATATTGGCAATAAGCGTTTATGGAACCCCAACCTTGCAAGGCTTGCCCTCACAGACCGGATATTGCCCATTCGCATATCCGCGTCTTCTTCGAGCATCGACTCAAGAGAAACAACCGTTTAAAAAACCCTAAACGATCAAATCTATGTGAAACGACACTGAATCCAAGTGGGACTGAATTTTCGAAAATTTGAATTTTCATTTGTTTCACGCAAATTTTGAAGGGAAGTGTGAATCTTCAGTCATGCGCCATCAGATATAGACATAATATAGGGAGGAGACATGAAAATTCTCCATATCAGAGTGTTATTGATTAGATTATGATGTAGCATAGGACTGCTGCTCCCCATCCGCCGGATCAAAACCTTGGCTTATGCGGAGCGATGCCCTGCAAGTCACCCTATATGTAGAACCTGGGGTTCTTATACCAGCCTACTCCCTCTATTAGACTGATGATCGCCCGTACAGGATGTATACCGACATGATATCCTCTGTTACTCGGGACCCACAAAGTCCTGCTATATCTCATGTGTACTCCGATTCTGTGCAGATTGTTCCGGAAGCACCCATGCCCAGTTAGCATCTTCATCAGTAGTCTCATATTTCTCCTTGCCAGTTTTAATGTTTTTGATCTCCTCCTCCTACAACTTCCCAAATCTCTGTGCCGGGATGTCTTCCCAATACCGCTTCCCGAGGAGGATCTAACCGAGCATTTGCCAATGTCCGTGACTGGTTCTGGCCTCACAAGTATTATGGAGGCCCAAAAGTGTCTTGCCAAACTGTCTGCTCGCATGCTACTCCGGTGCATATCTGTAACTAGTGAGTAGGAGGGTGTGTAACGTGATGTATTTGTTTTGCTGAGGTCCATACATGTTGTATTTTGTAGATACCAAGTAAAATTTCAAACTTTCAAAATTATATTTAATAAATAGAACAACCCTATTTGTTCATTAATTTTAATTTTGAACGAGCAGGTATTCAATTTACACAGGATTGAGATGATGAATATTAGAATAATCTATAGTATGTACTTACAGTAGGTACCTACTTATGCTATTTATTGTAGGTATTTTAAATTATTATTCGGACAAACTGATGAAGGAAAAAAGGGATCAGAAAAAATAGGCTGATGGATGGAAAATCCCCAGGTTCCATGAGTCCTTAGTCCCTTTTCCAAAAATGGGAATCCCTTGAATACGTGTCGGAGGAAAACTGTTAAGGGGCGTCCATAAAACGTTGATTTCATGATACCATTAATTTGCTGATAATATAATTTTTATGAAACATAATTGTTATGTTTCGTGCTATAATCGGCCCAGAATCACGAAAATAATATAATTGTGTATCTAGTGATGATCGTATGAAGTTTATTTAATCTATACATGGTTGTGTATATTCATCTACTTACTCCTGTTTGTACACGCGTTTCCTATGTAGAGATGAAACTTGGAGGTGGGCATATTGAGGGCAGTCGTACTCAAACTTGAAATCTAGGAATTGGATATCCGGAAAATGTAGGGATGTCGAGGTTCGGGCTGAGTATCCGGGCTGAGTATTGATATCACCAACCTTGTTGGACCAATTTGAATGGAAGTTGAAGGGTTCGTCAACGGAAGGCCCACTTGGTACTTGGGCCTTTCAATTTGTGGTGGGGTGTTGACTGAAGGATGGTTTTATTAGCAGTCTAACTCTCATTGGGTCACGTAATATACTTAACCAAGCCAAATTTCATTTCGGGACAGACCGGAGGAGAGGAGGAAGATTTGGCGTAGAAGTACAAATATATCCGTTCATCGACAAAACTGCCATCTCAATATAAGTCGACGTTGCTATTCAGCTGGCACATGATATCGTCCAATATCAAGAGCGCCATTGTCACATTTCCCCACACCCATTGATAAACACCGACAATTTCATGTAGGTTTTCGCTTCAAGTCACGCTGAACTTGATTCGATTCCGATCACGGCGGATCCTCCGATATTCGAGCTCAGATAAATTACGGCGGTGCCCTGTTCTTCAGAGGGCAAAGGGCGCACGAAGGTGGAAAATTCGCCAAACGTTTTAAATCCCCGCCGTTTCCGATTTATGGCCGTCCCTGTTGGGGGTAACAAAGAACGAGGCACCGGACCGTGAAAGGGAGGACCCGGCTTCTCCACTTTACCCTTATAAATATTGCAATAAGATCTTTTGGTTCTTTTTCCTTATAACATTAGTTAGACTGCAAGGTGATCTATTTTACTTCAGGACTCCACCTTGTTCTTTTAATGGATTTGTCTGGCTCAATCCAGCTTTAGTTACATTCCATAACCATTATATCAAAATGTTTGGAATTGACGTAAGTAGGTATTGATCCAATTGAGGTCGTAACGACCTGAATCACTACGACTGCAATATTGGAAGCCAGAGATTGGTTAACTTCAAGGGAAAGGAATTTAGATATTATCGTGATATACCAGGGAATCCACAGTCGTTAATTCTGACAAGCCTTGATTTTGTTGACATCAAGTCCTTCAATGGAGACATTTTACATAAAGCCAGTTATTTCTTTATTTCTTCCAAACTTCGCTCTTATAGCCATGCTGCATGACTTGATTTTTGTTTTTGTTTGTTTTTACTGCAAATACACGAATACATGGGCAGTTAACGTAACATAAAAAATTAGGTACTCGTGAAGCATTTCTCTAGTGGTTTTTCTCACGACCGCTACAAGAGAAACGGTATATAAAGCGAATGTCACCTTAAATGGTAGGTGATTTTTTTAACGAATGGTTAACACGTTATGAGTCGATTATTCCCGTTTAGGAATAATAATCCTAACGTCGACCGCAATTCGCGAGTAATCGGCGATGCATGGTAATTGCAAGGTTGAGCAGACCTCGATCTTGTGAACTTGGCGTATTTGTCACAGCTTGAAGGAGTTCGGTGGAATTCCCGACGAACCGGGCGGTATTCGAAAGTACACGGCCTCGCTCCCGCAAGCTGGTAGAAGTTGAAATGCAGATGGTGGATTTTATCCACGAGATCCTAACTGGAGACGAGCACTTTGCCACATCTCGCGACGAGTTATAACATATAAATATGTTAATTCCCGGAAATCAGGTGATGACGTGTGCGTCATACGAATGAATGCATAAAAAAAAGTTTATTGACAATACCTAATGAATAGCTACATAATAGAATTTCAATACGTAGAACGCCAGTGCCACTGCTTTATGCTGCATTTTGAATGGGTTAGACTGGCTTCCATTCACAAAATACTGTGACATTGCATGGTCATTGTTATACCCCAGCATTCTAGTTATAAAATCAAAGAAAACAATAATAAGTTAAATAAACATGAGGCGCGAGAGGGAGCGTAGTTATCATTCCATCTACCTTCATACTTCTTTGAGAAAAATCAGAAGACCGGCGGTTCTAAGATAGGGTCCTTAGGGTTCTTAGGATCCTACCGATGTCCGTTTCGGGGATATAAACCTCAGGGAGATCAGGGTATAGCGCGGCTGTCAGGGTGCCTTTACCTAGCGACTGGCTCTATAAAGCGAATTTACCAAATTTACAAAGCGAATTTACCAAATGCCTCAGGGAACTTAGTAAGAGAACTTTTAGCCCGTCGTAACTGATGCCTTGAAGCATCGCAATACAATCCAGTATGATATCATCTGAGGGGATTATTCTCCAACATCGCGCCCTAAAACTCGGTAGCGAATGCAACAAACAAAACCCAATTGGCCCAGAAAAACGTATGAGTCGAACAGTTATTTCGTGATTTGAAATTATTTTTTGTTATTAGAAAATCGAAGAATAATACCTATGTCATTGATATAAGTAATATATGTTACGAATAATTTGCAAACCTCTGACAGACGGACCAAACTGACGTCGGTAGTCGGTGGTTATGCGCAATGGTGTTCCGAACGAGGTAACGATCCTGCTACAGAAGCACTGGCATCACTCACTGGGAAAAACTCTGGACGTAAACCTGTCGATGCAGGTGAACAGTAGAGGAATCCATTACTGGGGGAAGCGATCCTACGACGTCAAGATGGAAAACGGAGAAGCATTCACCGAGGTCGAAGAAGATGACTGGAGGACTGACAGTACATCGTTGAACCTCTGATAACTGATATTGCTGAAAAGTACACATGAAAGCTGTGGTGCCCATGGATAACCAGAAAACCTCGTTCTCAGCCCGTTATATACATATACATGTACCGGGTACAGCAGGATGAACTACGAGTTGTTGTGGACTACCTCAAAAGCAGAGTAGCGAAATGAAGGTGTTACGTACGGCCGAATGTAACATGTGAATGTCTCACAATATACAGGAACAGAGGAATTCAACATTGATAATTCAGCAAATTCGAAGTTTTTGTCGGATTGAAGAAGCTATTGGATTATATGGTTTAAAATATAACAGACGCAAAACCCAAAATTTCTACACCAGAGTAACGCGACTACGGAGCATGTTATACCAATGAGTTCCTCATAAGATCGAGAAGTCGAGTACAGTACAGGTACAGTACAGTACAGGTACAGTGGTAATAATATCACGTAGAACGGCAAACATCTAATATTAAATTGCCGTGAGTACTCCGATTACTCTCAGGGATTGATGAGACACTGATCGAGTTATCAAGTTATTACCTTAAGATTTGTGAACCATAGTGGTAAATAACGGGGAAATTGTGTATTTAGAAACGAATTGACGACTTTTCAAACGAAACAAACATTAAACTCTAGGAAACGCCAATTTTTATATTCTGTATCATATAATAAATTGGTGGTGATATTGTAGTATAAAATATTATAAGTTCATGTATAATGTAAAGATGTAAAAATAAAATAAAAAAATCATCATAACTAAGTTACACTGAGTCATTCCTGTCGCTCGAGAACGGTAGGTCGATTACGTATTCAAACAGCGCTTGAATAACGATCCGAGGGTTGTACCAAGATCCAGCCTACTGGCCGTAGATCGATCGGCTATATCACCCAGCGCAAGCATAAAATCTTTGCATAAGGCCTTGAAATAGCTAATGAACGTGAGAACAAAGGTGTATATAAGACTGGAAGAGATTATATCGCACGAGCGCACTTTTCACATCCGGCATTGTTGAGCCCCACCTACACCATGATTGAAACCACTAAACCGTTAACTAACGGTCATAACATGTTACAATCATTTTTTGCTACGAGGTTCCTAATAGACTTATAACTGGTTTATGGGCGGTTCATCGTACGAATATGAAATTGTTGTTGGTAGATGGTACCAGATGAAACGTGTACTCATTACATAATCCAGGAGTGGATAGGAGAACTTATGGCGAATAGATTTTTTCTATTAGTTCTGGAGCACTAAAAATGTAGCACTGACAAGTTGAACAGTTTAGATCTCGCCATCGGTAGATGCCTTGGATTTTCGGTCGAAAAATATCAATAAAACGCTGCACATTTTTTCAAACGACTTAGTTCAATACGAGTAGGTAAATCTGTGTGAATCGGGCTTTTTGTCGAATCGAATAATGGACTGATTCGTTCCATTTGCATTCCATTACAAATGAATAGACCTGTTTTAATTTGAAAAAAACAACAAATTGAACTTAAAATCTATACGATTATTTCGTTTATAATTGATTCGAATGTCTGGCGCTTAATTGTGACAGACTTGATCTATCCCTAACAAAACGTGACGTTTTAGGTCGTTGGCTGAAAATAGAAGCCACATTCTGCCCATCAGAGAGAGTTTAAAACGCCCTTACTATCCATTCAATTAGGTCACCGACGTCCCGTCACAGCTCCCGACACACATTAGTTAATGACCGAATTCTACATGTTGCATTTTGAATTCCCAATACAAGCCTTGAACAACCAGTCTGTCAATTCGATTTGATTAAGGAATGTCGTAAGGGACGAAATCCGGCATTTTGACACTGGTAGGTAGATAGATGGGTTTTGGATGTCGTCAGTGAAGACCTAATGGTCACTTCAAAGTCCTGATTAATAAAGGTCGAACCGGTGCATGTATCAAAACTGGTTCAAAATGTGGTTTTTGAGAATCAGTTGCTCTAAAAGTACGTATTACAAAAAATAAAATAAATATCTGAGATTAGTTTATCATTTGTTATATAAATAAATCTGATAAGTGATCCAGACAAATAAATTAATGAACCGGCTAATGGAGCCATTGATATTACCCTGTAGTAGATGTAAATATTTGCTACCCCAAGTAAGTAGGTAGTGGTCCAAACGGTCTAGTGCATTCTCTGAATGATTTTCTAGTTTCTACCCACCCACATCCCAGCTATTTCATGATGTTTGTACGGTTTCTCCTAGTGACGTACAATCGACGAGTAATTTAAAATAAAAGAGTGATTAGTTAGCATTGTCTTCAATATGTACTCCTTGAATACTGAGCTTCAGTACTAACACGTCCACAACTTCAAGGTCACTTGCTCTGAACGAGGGGGTATGAGCTTCACCTATTGTTTTCAAGGCATTTGGACTTCATCAGTACTAGATGCGTAACTCCAGTTCCTGTCTATCATCTTGCCATCTTATTCAAATTAAGACCAATAACAAAGAAGTTCGTGCTCAGGATGGTGAAGGGGATCGATTCACAACGTCTGCCTCATCCCCACGCCGGTATCCATCTTAAACCGATCGATTCAATTCGGGTCGTCTTAGCTTAAGTTTCCTCATTCACCACTCGGCTTAATTCGGTTTGACTTGACCCTAGCCGCTGCTTCATTCGAAATGATTGCATTTGTTCCGATGGGTGGCAAACCACGTTCCTAAACTTTACATTGTGAATAGTCACATAATCAATCAATCCTCCATTTCAATTAGCCTCATTTTAGTTCCTAAAACAAAAGTAAGAACCGTTGTTCCTATCGCGAAATATCAGATTTTTAGCGTCCTATAGACGAAACCCATTTCAATTATGTACACAGCGGTTTATTGTTTCTTTAAAAACGTTATAAAATATGAATTTCTCGCTGAGGTTCGAACCCCCGTCTACAGGGTCGCCCGCAATAGTTGGTAACAGCTCAGTTATGTTCTCCACAGTTTTCCAACTGAATTTCGGTTCGACCTGATAATAATAATAATTATAGATTATTCGTATCGATATAGATTTTCGGGGTACAATTAATAAACCTTGAGTTATATAAATACAAATAAATGATAAATAATGTGTCATCGAATATAATTATTTAATCCATAATTTATATAACGTTCATTTCATTTACACTTATTAATCATTATTAAACCAGCTCGACATTTAGTTAGAAAACTGAGGTGGCTATCACTGAGCTAGTTGCCGATTCTCCACCCCTATCTCAGGGATGACTATCTGGTGACGTTCTAGATGGAAAATAATACTATGTTTGCTCATTAAACTAATAATTTCGTATAGTTATGGGACTCACAAGGGAATTGTATGAAGAACAGTGATCTTCACAGAACGGTGATTCATAAAAAAATATTAGGTAAACCGTGAAAAATTGTGCAGCGTAATTCATAATATCCACAACGACTGCTGTCGGTGGAAATTCTAAGCCGTAGATGACCTTCGGGATACTGGACGGAAAAGCGATTAGAACGGCTTCTATACGTAGTATCGCTTAGTTGACCGCCGATAAGCCCCAATACCAGGGAATTAGCTCATTGCTAAGTCAGGGGTATCAAAAAATGAGTTATCCCCATCCGCTCTACCCGAAACTCTATAAAAATAGCTTCCAAAGAAGGGGGAGGTCCGGAGAGATCAGAATCTTGTCTGGACGAAGAGAGTGCTTTAGAGTAAATTGATTTTCAAACGGTCTTTTTCCTCCTCTAAACCTTTTGGGCCGCCCTCGATATTATCATGTATCCCCATCTTTGACGGTTTTCATTATCGGGATTGATAAATTCGTTTCTCGGTGTAAAAAGGTGCTGTTAACCATGACCTCAGTTCTCCGCCTTCGACTCGTTACACAGTGCCAGGTATAAAACACGAATTTGATCGATGAACCAAAGTAAAAATGACGTCACGTGGTTTCTGTCCCCAGCTGATTCGAACAGCACATGATTTTCAGATATTGAGTTAATTAATAAAAATAATTATTAATAATAATTACTTATTGATAACTAACAATAATAATTAATCACAAAGAAACAAAGCGATTGTTCGAAAAGTCCTTATAAACGGGAGAGGATAAATATTGCAATTATAACTTCAGCCCGCCCACTACTCTCTACAACTCTGTTCTACAACAAGAGCGAAATAAGGAGGAATCCACGGGCCGTGGAAATAAGGCGAACTGAAAGAGAAGAAGAAAAATGAACAACAGCGAAAAGTGCCCGGAGGGGTTTCGAAAACGGGACCGGAGCACTATTTTCAAAATTTGTGGTCGCAATCCCAAATACCCCAAACGTTCGTAAACTGGGTGAGAGAAATTACGTTTGAACCAACTTCCTTCCGCCTGAAACTTTCCTCTTCGAAAAGTTGCCGTAATGAATTAGTTTTCCCCTTTATCGCTTTTCGCGGACAAATTGTGAATTATACTTCCGTCGAGACAATAACGCTGCGACCCGGTTATAGTTTACAACGGCTGAGAAGGGAAATCGGTTATGTCGAATTTATTGGGTGTAGAAAATATTTTATGGTAGGTATACGATTGGGATGAGAAGGTAATAATATACTTTGTTATAAATCCTTACTGAGATAGTTCCAGCATCTACGATTCGTATGATGATAAATGAAACCAAGATTTACAAGAACTTGATTCAATTTGTACCGACAATCCATTCATATAATTTGCTCAGCAGTATGTTTTACACAGTTGTATGTTTCTTGTATCACATCACCTCGCTTCCAAAAAAATTCACCAGGAAGACATTCAAACCACTGCATTTATGCTCTCCAAAATGTTTTATGCTAAAATCCAAGAGCCCATTGGATCGTTTTGACAGTGTATACATAAAATCATAAGTTTCATTTTGGCCGAAAATGACTTGAACGATTTTTTTTATTGGATACGACCTAACGGACGTCCTCGATCCAAGGGAAAGGGCCAAGAAGCAATAATAACTCTTCTGTGGTCGGTATCAAACCTCGAACCCTCGAGCCCATGAGTTACGATTCAGGAAGTTTTTTTCGTCTTCTGAAAAATTTGTGATTTGGAACTTACGAGGTTTTGTTTATTCACTGTCAGTTTATTACAAGCGACTAGTCTATAACAGTTATAACCTCAATTGAGTCATAGTTCTGGTGTTGAGATCTGTCCGGAACAGCTAGTTGTTTATTGGTAACGTTATCTGGGAACCATCCCATCAGCTTACCACTCAACTCTAAGTGGAGAATATAATCAAAACCAATTATCTGATGACTGAATTAATCGAATAACACCAGGGCTGATTGGATTGTGTCAACGATAGAACACATAAACATTGAGGACTAATAACTCCCACAATCCTATAGATAGTAGTAGATCTACGATGGGCCAAGGCATTCAAGGAAGGATTTGAGTTTTAATACACTCGTCAAGCTCATATTTAATGGCATAAGTAATCATCAATCACAACAACCAAAATGTTGCTATTGCTTGAGAGCGCTGCACCAACACTACTGCCTAAGCCTTTCTGAATTGTTCAATGCACTGGAATGCCTGGCAGCATGATATCAATGACCGGGAGGATCAGCTTGTTGTATGTACGCGTCCAAATATTTCTTCTCCAATGCAAAAGTTTTGTTTCCATTTTTAACTCCTCAGTTTATAAACTTTTCAACGCTGAACAAGATGGTGGAGTCAGAATTGCGATATCTCATCCCGTTAGCAGACTGGAACAGATGAACCATGAAGAACATCTCAAGTAACAACCACGTTTCTTCATCTTCAAAGTGCTTCTAGTTTGAGAACGGAATAAGGTATCGCAATTCTGATTCCACCATCGTCTCCAGCGTAAACAAAACACGTTACAATGACGTGTCACTCCTCAGACTGTTTCATTTTGAGAATTTATGGGTAATCCCCCCCCCTCCCCATAATTTTGGACCGAGAACAATAGCTCCTTTTTCTTCGAAAATTCTGACGCAGTGTTAACAATAAATGATTCCTGATTCGAGATCATCAATGTATTTAATACAGGAATACAGTGCAGATAGTTAGGAGAAAACATCTGAAAATCCCTCAATCAGATGAACATGGTAATGTATCGATCAACGTTTATGTGTACATAAGCTTCCGTAGATACTAACGATACCACTCATAGTGTTACGCGGGGCTAAAATACAGATAGAAACATATTTTGATAACTTGATAATATCATATTATGAGGCTTCCCAAGATAACGTCCGTTAGACTGGGAGAAACAAAGATTTTATTCAACCAGTAGCACCGCCAGTTTCATTGTCCAAAGAGCTGCGTAAGTGCTCCCGTTTATCAATTCAAATAGCTTCCCGGCTTATCTCGAACTTCGCTAAACTTCATTAGGTTTGCTTCAAGGGCCACACAGATCTGCGAGAGTTCTCCCCGTAATACAATAGGACTCGGCTGAAAATAACAATGTGAGGGGCACTCGGGAAAATACCAAGTTTTTTTGTTCAGAGATGGAGATAGAGACACTCGTGATCGTATTTGTGTGATGAACTTCCACTTTGGGCGCACACTGTGTAGTTGTTGAAACCAAGATGATCAGTTTAGTGTACAAAGGACGTGAAGAGTAAATATATGCAGTGCCTGCTCCCTCGAGACCGATTCGGGCCTCAGGTTCATATTGAGCACTCTGTGAGTGATTCAGCTGAGAAGTCCGCTGTACGACATCAACCACTCAAATTGAGATTTACCGAAACCCCAACTTCTCGCACGAATGGGTACTAACTCAGACTTTTTGTCATAGTTTTGGCTTAGCGCCTTTCTTCCTGACATTCACCAACCAGATTGAATCGCATGATCTATTTATGCTGCGTTCATTTTCATAAACCAATCAATGTTTAGGGTTTTCTGACAGATTTAGAGGTTGAGAGCGGTCTTCCATTCCACGCGTTTTTCAGTTTAAAATCCGTAAGCCCAATCCTAAGCCGTTTTCGTCCTGTGCGATCCCCACTAAACCGAAATGTTCATAATATAATATGCTTATGTTATGAGAAACCAATTCGATGTCCACCGTTGCTTTCACGGCAAAGAAAATATTGACAACTGTTAAAACCAAGCATCCTCAGATTCGGTACCGTGCAGCTTGAACGGGATACAAGGTAATCAAAACACCTGCACGTCGAGCCGAATGAGAGGACGGAGGACCGACTCGCTTGATTGCGGCGTTTGACACTAGGCCAATGTGGACCTCATAAATTGAACCGGACATTTGTGCTGCAAACCTTGTTGACCCCATTTTACACGGGGGGTGCATTATCGCTCATAAATAAAGAGCGCGGCCGCTCGTTCACGGATCCGGGCCTTGGTGATCCTTGAGTCAACAAGCCGTAATTCAAAACCCCATCCTGGCCGGGGCTTCTGTGTGTTGAACAAGATCAAACGGCCAGGTGACTTATGATGGTTCTTGCCCAAACGCCACGTTGAATTTTCCATTTCTCAAATGTCTTGTTTGTCAACTATGTAAGGAGTGGAAAATAGGGTTTGAAATTGATTGACAACTCAATTTCTCGGAAGTTAGTTTTTTACACAAATTTGAATAGATTTCGACTCAGAGAATTCACCCGAATTGTACCAAGGGATCTAAACAGAAGGGTGATCTATTCATAAAATGCAAAACACTAATGAAGATGCTTAAAAAAGAAGTTAAATTAGATCACATTAAACGAGGACTTCAGTTGTTGAAATACCCCCTCATTCATCCACAGAATTGGTCGGAATAATGAAGATCTTTATTCCAATAATTGGAATTATTGTTTGGGCCTGTTGCCCACTATAGGGTGAGTTGAATGGGAAAACGTCAAATCCTGGACTTGGTACTAAAGGCCGTGGAGACAAATTGTAGAATCAATACATTAAAAACAGTAAATCCACAGTTATGCAGCATGGCTATAAGAGCTCATTTTCGACAGACTGGTTGTATGTAAAATGTCTTCATTTTACTGGTTTATAACTAATTTTGTCTCATTTTTTGCTGAACAACATATCATTTTATAACTTTTTCAACGCTGAACACGATGGTGAAGTCAGATTCGCGATATCTCTCTCCGTTATCAGAATAGAGCAGATGAACCGTGAAGAACATCTCAATTACCAACCACGTACCTTTAAAGTGAATTAGATATCGCAATACTGATTAGACCATCGTGTTCAGCGTTACAAAAACTATCAAATGACGTATCACTCTTCAGACTATTCATTTTCGGAATTTATGGGTAATTTTTCCCTCCTAAAACTCCCCAAACACCCCCTTCCCCCGTATAGTGGCCCGATTCTGCCCATCTACGTACTTAGCCTTTCGATTGTCAATACAGATTGTTTGTGCAAATTTGATCTATGAAAGCGTCCATATGAATTATGACAAAATTCTATACATTTCCAATCAGAGGTTGTTACACTTGGCCTCCATTGAGGCGATACCCGTATTTTGCATAACAAGTTTTCACTATCCTAATTTAATAGTTGCGGTAATCTAATGGTTGCTAATTATCTGCCCCACCTGTTCTGATCAGCCAAACCCCATTAGCTTGACCCAAAAAAAAGTTGTTTTTAGCGATGTTGTATCCTTAGCGTCGTGTTCTCTCCAGCTGATCTTCTTCACTTAGCTCTGGCGTGAATACATTTCCGTACTTAGTGGCGTGCTTGTCCGATAATTTCAGATTTCAACGGTGATTCTACGAGTTGTTAAGAAAGCACGTAAGTTTCCTTATGAAAGATGAGCATGTATTCCATATCACATCCCCCGTAAGGTCATGATGTCCAGACGGAAGGATAAACGTTTTTATAAATATTGCTGAAGTCGGGCGGCTAACAGTAATTTAATATCTTTAGATGGGCTTAAGACGTTAGTATAATTACCTAGTTAGTTTATACGCTATTTGCCCACGGTATTACTGGAACTTGAAATGGAGAGCTAGTCACGGAGAGCTTAGATGACTCCTTGTAGATTACAATATTCAATTCAAGTTGACACATTTATTCTCCTAAGTCCGCTTTGTCTGATTACTTGAAGGAGGGATTTCCATATCATTAACGCCGGTCCGTATTCAATCTTGAACTTGAAACTAATTACGTTTCATTGTAAAGAAACATTAGCACTGAGGGACGACTGGCTCTCCGTTTAACTACGTGACTACATGGTACTTTCACGACGTTGCACCACATTGATAAATCGGCTCCAACATGTCACCAAGACTAAGTTCTTAGTGTCTTGAAGATGAAAACCCCGAGGAAATCGTCCTCGGAAATTTCAAACCATTGGTACGACAGTACCTTTGTTCGCACGTAACATGGTTGTAATGTGGTACTGGCAGAAACAGACAAACAGAATCAAATGCATAAAATATTGTCTGGGTAGGGTTTTACGATTTTTTGGTGTTTTTTGTCAGTGAATTCAGGATGGTCTGAAACGAATTTGGTATAAAAAAATTTCAGAATTTCGAGTTTTAAAAATTTGTGACCGAGAACAATAGCTTCCCTAGTGCGACTAGCGGGATAGAATATGCCTAAAACACGTTCGCGTTAATTACGTTTTTATTATACAAATTAAATCAAATCATTTCTCTACAGTGTAGAGTCTACACAAGTTCGAGGAAAAGTCATGAATAATCATAAAAGAAGCGTCATAAGGACGGTCCGTTGCTAGGTAGCGATGATGGTTGCTGGAGGCGGTGCTAAACAGTCAGAATCCACAACAGGTACTTTTATTTTGCTGGGTTCTTTTAGCGAAGAAACATTGTAGTGGAGGAGGAAAACAATGAACAACATAAAATTAGTTTTATGAAGTGACCGTAGGAGCACGAAACGAGGTGTTTTGGCTGGTTGCTAAGTCTTGGCACCTGAGTGAATAATTGACGAAACATAACATGAGGTTCTGATTATTTTAGCTTACCTTTTTAGAACTCTTTTTAGCAAAGAAATTTTGAATGGGGCAGCTACGATTTAGCTACAAATCCTAAACATTTAGGGTTCCTGCGAAGGGAAATTCGCAAATAGCTAGGTACTTTATTTTACTCCGTGGAATGGTTACAGAACATGTAGATAACGGCACTCGACAGATACTCTCTACAAAACTACAAGTAGGTACAACTTGTTACCGATTTTGTTTTGACTTATAGTGAGTATTTACATAATACAACTAAGATGCGTCATTTGGTTGATTGTTCACTTTAGTGCTTATTTATGCACATGAGTTAGTATACTCATTCTACTCGAAGCACCTCTCATTGGTTTCACTCACCAGCTGAAGCTACTCATGAGGCTTTCTCAATTTACTTCGAGGAGACGGACAGCTTCCTTGTGGATGCGGCCCTGAAGCCACCGATGACGGGCGTAGCATGTTTTCTGATTACATCTGACTTGATCAATTTGAAACTCAATGTCTAGTCAAACTGTATGTATCAACGCAACATCCCCAACATATAATATCGCGGTTCCTTTGAACCAGCAACTGCGCTCCATAAGACCAAACTGATTTGACGACTTGACTGTATAGCGTTCCCTTGTTCTGAGTAGACAATTTTGGCCCATTAGCCAATACATCCTCCTGAACTTTACCACTATTTCTTTCCTATTTTTGCTCAATTGCGCCATCCAGCGTAGCTTTGCATTTAGGGCCATGCCAAGGTATTGGGCCTCGTCGGCATGTGTAATTACTTTACTTTCTAGGTGAAGTTGTGTACTATACGTATTCTATACTTATTCTATCCACCTGTAGAAGAAACCAACATGTACCGATTATGCCTCATTAATTTTGATCTTCTGTTGGCGGTTTTGTAGGCATTGGACACCGATTCACAGTTGTACGAGTAATACAGTTACGAGTTGTACTCGTAATTACCAACAGCGGTCATCAGTGAACGGAGCTGTTGTGTTATCATCTGTTTTCGGTGGATTAGAGGTGTATGTACAGTACGTACAAGAACAGGCCTGGAAACGTGAAAATGATCCATTTGATGATGAATTTTGCAAATCACACTTTTGCAAATCTTCCAACTTCACATCATTCAGCCTCGGTTTCAACTTTTTTTTAATGCAGGGCAGGTTTCCCTCATTCCTCCTTGTAGGTACGATTTATCCGTTTTGTGCTTGAGCCCTTTTAATTTTCTTCTTTTTTTTTAGCAAACCCATTTCATACATTTTTCTCTCCATCATTCTCGGGACGACACGAAGTTATAATTGCTACATTTCACCGCTCTTTACGAGAGGCCTTTCCAGGACTACACCTACACTTCCACATCCTCTCCACCTCCGGTAGGCCTTCCTTAACCAAAACCCCGGGGATGTTGTGATTAAATTGTTGCACATGCTCGACGCCAGAGTGCGCAGTTAGTCACCCTCTAATGAACACTCGAGCCTGTCATCCGGCTGTTTCTAGGTCAGGACTTCTCCTCCCCTCGTCCCTCCATTTGTTCCACGTAATATTTCGTACAATTCCACCTTCGTTTCAGCTTCAATTCTACTCCGTCGTATCAGTATTCCCTTGCGGTAAGTTACAAACAAACAGCGAGTTGGTGTTCTAATTCAGTGCTCAACCATATTCAAACGTTACGAGCTCCTCTCGACTTGATGAACGCATCCACTTCAGTGAAGGGCGACGAGGATTTTACAAAATATTTCCAGAGCAGCAAATATTGAATCACCGGTACCGGACACCATGCGAATACCACCCGACATCTAGTTCCATTATTGTACAATTCCAGTCGAAAGCTGTCTAGAACTTTTCACGTCGGAGGTCTGGTTTGTTGTTGGTGCTGGTGAGAAAATTACTCCTAGATAAGAAGCTAATAATATTATCATGATTGCTAGTTCGAGGGTGGAGTTTATTACTCAATTTAAACAAGTAATCTCAAGTTTTTTCCAGCTAGTTCTGAACGATTCCATTATTGTACGGATGATATTCATCCAAGTTTTGAAATAAAAGGCAACCTTTGTTACTGAATTCAACTGGTAAATGATCCTGTTGGATCATAAATTGAATATAAAATTAAAAATATATAAATTATAAGTCAAATTTAAGTAATACAATATAATCACTAAATTAATTGGATGAATAAATAAAGCACAATAATAATCCAATGGTGAAGGCTCGAACCATCTTGCTCTTCCAAAACCTCGTCAAAAACTTACCTAAGTAAGTTTCTAGTCAATAAATGTCAACACAAATGTATTAATGTATAAATAAGAAGAAAAAATCAGTTAGGTAATATCGCCAGTTGAAGTGTAAAATTCAATAACACAGTTCTCCATTGTGTTTTAGATAAGAATTGGGATAATTATTTCAAGTTGGGAACTCCTAACGGTGCCCTAAAACAGTTTTATTCGCTATCACGATTCATTAAACCTGAGGGAACCCGAAACAATTTCATTGCGAAGTGAGGCCACACAACGAGAAATTGGGCATGGATAAGATTCCGTTCGCTGCCATTTCTCACTTGAATGTCTAACAAAACGGTCTTCTTCAAAGAAAGGATCTTGTTCAATTCAAAATGACACAAACATCGTCCTTGCTGGGATAAAGGAATTCAACTTGAAAGAATATTGTTTCACTCTTTTTGTTCTGTTCAATTATTAACAAAAGTAGTTATGTAATAATATTAGCTAAAGACTGGGATTAGCTAAAGCTAATTTCTATACTTTTTTAAATAGAATACAGTAGGAATATAATATAATATATTCCTACTGTATTCTATTTAAAAAAGTATAGAAATTAGCTTTAGCTAATCCCAGTCTTTGCTATGAAGGCTACATGCTAATTTACAGCTTCATAGAGTGAATAGTATAGAAATTAGCTTTAGGAGCCACTCAGCTGATCCGGGGCCTGGGCAGCCTCAAGTTCATGTCCTGAGGAGGCTAGATGTCAAATTACAGCTTATTAGTGAGAATAGCATAGAAATTAGCCTTAAGAGCCACTAAGCTGATCCCGGCCGGCCCTTTGCTGCAAGTGTAAGTCCTAAGAAGGCTACATGCCAAATTACAGCTTCATAGAGTGAATAACATAGACAACAGCTTTAGGAGCCACTCAGCTGATCCTGGTTTCATAGTGTGATTAGCATAGAGCTTAGCATAGAAATAGATTAGCGTAACGGAGGGCGATTTTTGCCAGTTTTGTGAAGGCAAAATAACATGTTCCATTTTAAAAATTAATCAACTCAACAGTAAATTGGTTAATTTACAGTTAATTTTTAAAAAATTCTATAGCCAGTTTACCGGATGAAGGCTTACTTATAACACTCCTTTATTTATGAAATGTCAATTATTTGCGTGGTAACGGTGACATGTACGTGGGGTTAGGACATAATTTAATACATCCATTTTTTTTACTCATCTATATTGCCTTCTGTAATAGATCTGAATCATGTGGAAGTCAGGTGCATGGAGTTTATGAAAATCGGAAGGGGTGTATTGAATTGGTAGCGGAATCCAATGAAACCGCGGGTTTATTCCAGACTTTAATCGATTTTAATCAACTCCATCCGGTTTTGAAAAAACGTTTCACTCGTGAACATCATCCCGGAACCGATAATTATACGTATTTAATTTCAATTATCGTGACCTTGGGGTTATTTCTTGCGCGTGTTCGGAATTATCCCAGTTTGCTAATGACGTTATCAGCTCACCGATCTAAAACGCCTGTGGATTCCTCGTCCGAGCTACCATCCAGTTACTCACCCGGTTACCTCCTCGATGGCCAGAATGCCGATAAAAGCCCTGCTACCGCGACAGCTCGATGTGGCGCTCCGGTTATAAATAGGCGTTTTTTTCCGCCGTTTTCCTCCGAAGCGTGTTTACCCACTCCCTTTCCAACACATTCCCTCTCGGCTCTGGTCCGAAATTGATTGCCGTTTTTCTTTCTTCTCCTTCGTTTCCCCTCCTCCAGATCTTTTTTGTATCGGTCGTATTCCCTTTAGCGACACGGTCCAAAGCAAAGGTCTGATATACCGCGGATACACTTCCGCTCCTTAATCTTCTCGAGTCGCGGTGAATTACCTACTTCAGGAAACTGGTGGAGCGAGATTGGTTTTGCATTTAATCGATCTTGTTTTGACTGGAAGCTCAAACAAAAACGTATTGTAGGTACCAGTATAATCGGATGTTACAGAAATGAAATATCGAGTGCTGTCAACAGTTTATTACATCGATTGATATTAAGTTATCAATCCGTCAATTTGCTCCTTAATTTGAACCATCAGGCTGCTGCTGAATCCTCCCTACAGCTCATTAATCTTCTTAAGGGAGTTTTTTCTAGGTCATATATAAATATCCATTTCGAAAATCGTTGAAATTGTCATCAAACAGCAGGTTGTGGGTACTAAGTAACACAGTCAATGTGTATAATTTACGAATTTTATTTACAAAACATGTTTTAGTCAATGTGCATCATTTCTTTCATTCTTCCGATTCTTCACTTAGAGGATGCGTTATGTACTCGTATAATAATCATTGTCATGATTTGGACAATGTATGAAATTAATTGATTATAACGATTTCTTTGTTGATCCTACACTTTTATTCAGATATAATTGCTAGAAATATTCTTCCTAAATTTGACTGCTAGCTTTGTGATGAATGTATACATAAGTAAATGAGAAAATACCTACTTGATTTTTAAATATTGTATAGAAAATAAACTGTAAAGTGTCTGGAGTGCGAACGAACATGAAATGACATCTGGTACGAATTGAAAGGTGGAAAAAATAAAATTTCACTCATTGAGAGTGCTTAAAAGTGCTTATAGAGTGCTTAAAATTCTCTCAGTGATTAAATGCCTCCAAGTTCTCACAATGATTATTTATAATCCAGATGTTAGAAATTCAGAAGAAAGATGTTAGAATTCTGAATTTCTAACATCTGGATCAATGCAAACGTTTGAAAAATACCTGTAGGAAAAAAATAATACGCATTATTTTTATGCAACTAATGAGTCTATTTATTAGTACGGTTGCGTAAATCGTGGCCAGAATTGTCGTAACAACGAAACAAACGGATTTCTTGCCTAACGAGAGTCTAATCTTTTAATACCATCTGCTTCCTTTCCCTCATACCATCCCAAATTCCTCGGTTTAAGAGCCCGCAATAAATTAAACCTGATGCTCCTCTACTCTGTTTTATTCTTGGAAGTCCCAAAAGGATCAAGAGCGGTTACTTCATGACCGTTACTGCCAATTAGCCTCGTCGAGAGACAGTAAATTAACCTTTTCGGTAAAACCTCCCCGATTCTCACATCCCTCGCTCTCTTACCCTCCTACCACCAAACTCTCAGTGCCATTTACCGCATCAAGCCGCTCTCCGAACTCTTGGGTTCCCCTTTCCATAACTCTTGCATTATCTTCCATCACCATAGTGACTAACGCTGAACGCCTTCCGGCCTAGTTCGTATTGTGTTGTTAGTTGGAATCGATAGCTTTATGAGAGTCTGAAGGATTTGGGTTTCTGTGGGATATCTAAGATTCTAGAAACCTTTGTGGACTACCAGCGCATCATGCCGTGACACCCTCGTATAAACCCCTACAACTCAGTAAACACCAGATTATGCATCATTATCTTCATTTTTAATAATAATAAAATAAATAAAAAAGATAATAATAATAATAATAATTGGCTCAACAAATGCGTGCGCGTGGAGAAATCAATACAATCCATATCACTTATATTCTACATGAATAAGAAATCGATTACGATAATTCCTACTTATTTAAATTGTAATTCGTGGGTAAAACGACTTACAGCACAAGAAGATAGATGTTGGAGTGGCGTGAAACTAATTTGAAAATTTGCGCAACAATTCACAAGGAAATAATTGCCGAACTTAATTATAACTAGTGGGTATATATACATTAAGAAATAAATTAAATATGGCTGTCTTTTTAGAATACGTGCGATAATGATTATGTTGATGTAGCAAAAATTATAATAATATTATATTATAATGAATTATTGAAACGATTAATCACCAATCGGAATAATTGTATGCTGATGGTGAAACATAGTATGTTTAATATTTTAATATTATTGTTTATAATAATATTTAAAACGTTGTTTCTCTGGACACTCCGGTCGACGGCCAATAGGTCGACCGCTTTCCAGATTTGTCATATACAAATATGTAAAGTATGCATTAATCAATAAATCTGTTTTTCTTCTTCTTCTCTTCATTTTTAATAATTTGTGCAAGAATCACTGCTGTCGAAAACCATTTTTTAAACCAATCAAAACCAAAATGGGAATTGGTGCCAGTTGAATTTACTCCGCACAGGAGGCTCTTTGGTTGTTTTCCGCGCTTCTTTAAATCAGCAATTTCCATATTCTATCGAGAAACACGGAAGATTTTGAGGCATGCAGCATAATGCTACAAGGCTACTGTTCACTTTGGCATTTGGGATTTATTCTTATAGCCACGTTTGAGAGTAGTCTGGAATATGAATATTCATGTGCCTAATAATGGATGAATACACGGTTGAATTCAGATTTTGTTTATAAAATGGGGTGCATACTTAATATTTATAGTACTTTGCCATACCGAAGTGGTTTCGAACATTCGTCGATATAATCGGGGTTTATATTTTTCTGTATGGATCATTTAGATCAATATTTTGTCATTTGTATATAAACACTCAGGGGCTTTTATTTGTATCTACCTAAGTCGGTCACAATAAAGAAATATCTGCCAACAAGAATTTGAATCCACCTTCTGTTTTTAGACATAAAACGTATCTTACAGCAAGACTTTCGATATCACAAAACCGTGCGTTGTTTAAACCAGTTTTTCTCGACTATGAAAATTGGCCTGAAGTTCCACCGTTTGATTCACGCTCATAGTGATGATTCTTTTTCGGTTCTACTGTCATAAACCAACCACTTTTGCAGGGGTTAAAAAAATGTATTCTTTCGTCAAATCCTGTGGTTTATTATGGGAAATGACGAACCGAAATTGATAGTACATTCTTTCGGGATTGCTAAATTCAATGAAGGAATTCTGAGGTTTTTAAAAAAAATGTATGATGTATTGAGTCATCGGACCGGTTATTTCAGAGTTGTCGATTGTGTGTGACGGACAATGGAAGGACACGGTAAGATGTAATTGAGAAACCTGGGTGAGCTGGTCCTTCGATAAGGAGTCCTCTAACGAGCGGTCTAAAGATAATGAAAACCGATAGGTCGGATCGTGAGGTCAACGAAGAAGGACGATGATTTTCACAGTTTGTCGACATTAATGAACATCGGAGGTTTACGGCACAATTTGAGAGAGTTCAAAACGTCCAAATCGCACAACATGGTTACAGTTAACCGAGCGAGGTACCATGCACTTAATGAACCTGATCTAAAATGTTACTTACTTTGTTTCTTGCGTTCCATCTGTATACAGTAATTTATGTTTATAGTGAGGAAAAATTGCAGGCTCTTGAATAACATTATTTTGATTGTAGTGACTCCCGTAGTCGCGTCGGCTTTGTGTATAACGATCTCATTAATGCAAATTAACAACTGAAAGTCCACTACCTATTCAATGAGTCACCTATTCACTCCTCTCAACGAATCCTTCTTATTAGTACTAAATTTCAATGGCTACGACCGAGCGACAAACCTTCGAGTTTTTCTTGCCGTTGAAATTAGTGCGAATTTTACTGAACACAGCTGAAATAATATCATCAGAAATTTTCTGACATAAACGTCTTTGTCATCATTGTGGTAGTTTTATTAGTTTTATACGTTTTTATCATCATTGTGGTGGTTTTATACGTTTTTATCATCATCATGGGTGCTCTCCGACACCCATTATTGAGTTGTGCAATCCTTTGTCACCAAACGAACATTCCATGTAAATTGTGGCTGCGCGCAGTCTCCCACCAGAAATATCCTTGCATCGGTGCCTCAAGGTAGCGTCTGGGGTCCAATATTGTACCTCATTTACGTATCGGACATTCCACCTGCTCAAAATACAACTTCGCCCATGTTCGCTGATGACCACGCAGTACTCTCCCGCGACTCATCAGGTATGACAGCTTCTGAAAACTTGCAACACTACCCAAACGACATAGATCATTGGTACAAGCTATGGAGAATAAAAATGAACACCGGCAAGTCATGTACCGCCACATTAATGCTCAAAACAAATTACCGTATAAACCCAATGACAATGAATGGCATCCAGATACCCAAAGTTGAGAACGTCCGATATCTATGAATCCACATGCAACAGCGCCTCACCTACGACTTCCATATCAGCGAGCTTGTAAGGAGACTCCGCACAAGGACCAATCTTCTAAGGCCACTACTCCCCTGAACTTCGCCAATATCTCTCGATAATAAAACACCTACTCTATCTAACTCTTGTTCGTCCTGTATGGGAGTACGGATGCACGGTATGGGGTCTTGCCAGCAGCTCACAAGTCAAACGGGTTCAAACACAGCATAACCGTGTGCTTCGAATGATCGCCGATGCCCCGTGGTTTGTATGATGAGATCCACCGTGACCTGGAAGTGGTTACAGTCGAAGATATCATCAAATCATCAATGAGACGTCTACATCACACCACTCAGCAGCTTTCCATGAATCCACAGCTTTGTGTAGTCATCGAAAAACTGAACCGAATCCTTTCGGGCCGCCATGCTGCACATGGAACAGCTCCTACTGGGGCTATCTGTGCGAATATTCGCCGCCTTCGTTCAATGCCAGGAGAGCGCCCTTAACCTTAGTACCTAACGGCGAACCCTGGTGGTAGCAGTATTTCATGAGAAAATTCTGCATTAGACTACCGTCAGTATCAATCCAAAACTGTAACAGTAACAGGAACTATTCAGGAGACGAGTGAGCTACAGATGGAGACTTCGATTCAACGGAAAACATTTAGGGAGGTTCCAGTCTCAGCAGTACGAAATAATGTCAAATCCACCGGTGAATGGATTTTAAGATGCATGACATGGAACCAGGGTGAAGTTCAGAGATGTACCCAAAGAAACTCTAACTACACATCATTGCGAAAAACCTTTTCCCTCTTTTTGGTGGGCTACAACAACTGCGCTTGTAACAGTCAATATGCTAGCATCACAAAAATGTCTCCCAGAATATGAAGGAATATGCGGAAATTTGCAGCATGAAATTCGAACCAAATAATTGGCCGAACTCAATTTTAATGAGCATTTTGGAATTCCACACCGGTTTGCGCCTTGAAATTTCGTTGAAACGGAGCGAGTTTCTGAGTTTATAAGCTTGAAAAGTTATAAGCTTGATAATAAGCTTGAACTTTCCATGTCAGCAATATTCCTGGGAATATGACCATCACTGCGTGCATGTCACCTCATCCGTTGCGACCCTCTTCGCTCATATCCGTTTCTTCGTCTTTCTATCCTTTTGCGAATGAAGAAAATGTGGCCCCCCATTATTCATTACTATTATTCATTTCCCCTCAGACGTCATCATAGGGTGAGAGAGAGAAAGAGTAAGAGGGAGAAAAAAATGATTGCCATTGTCGACACGTTCCGCCTCAGATGGAAATCGGAAGGTGAAGAGCATAATTTCTCATCCACACGTAGGGACCCGCTCCCGCCTTCTAGCTCTCTCTCGCCAACACTATTTCCCTCCTCATCTTTCATTCTATTTTCCCCCGCTGTACAACTCAGTCATTCTCTCATCTCCCACAAAGAAAAATCTCGAGAGATGAGTCGGCGGATTTTTTTTTTTGTCTCCTTCTTCGTTCAACGTAACCGCCCGTGTAAAAACAAACTCACACTCCTCAAAACTACGTGATAACCTTGTCAAAAAACGAGAAGGAAGTATTTACTGAAGAAAAAAAGCAACGAAAAGAACAGGTAGGTAACAGTTCATAATGAGATACTCGTTTTCTGTGTTTTGCCGTTCCGAAAGAAAACGTGTTTTCATCAGATTCTCTCAAAACTCGTATACTTTGTCCATGCTGCACGGAGAAAAGTCAGCTGAGAGAAGGCGAATTACCTAACTTATTTGTACTTAGTGATGGGCGATACCACAAAATATTCGATACCATTACTCGATACTAGTATCGAAACAAATATTCGATACTACTCAGATATCGAATAAAAATATTCGATACTGAAGAGTATCGAATAAAAATATTCGATACTGAAGAGTATCGAATCATATGAGTACTTTTTCACACAACGAATTAAATTTTAAGAAAATGAAAATAACAGATAGAAAAAACACTATTAAACCCTTACGTTATTTATTTACTTTCAACAAGGTTAACAGGGCATTTCTACATCTAAAAGTTAGTTATAAGATCCAACGAATGGCCAGGAAGGAAAACTTGACATCGACGTCAGTCAGTCGTCACAGGACTGCTTCCCTACTCCACGCAGGAATGTCAATTTGTCAACCATTGCTGCATGTCGTTGATGGACTACGCCCATAATATACCTCGCCATGTTAGCTACTCGCACACCTTGCTCTTTTTTTTCGCACACCTTGCGAATTTTTCTCATTCAAAAACACATTTTTGGGCCTGTCTAGGAACGGATTAATGGCATTCCAGTTAATTTCACGGGAAAATCGCTTAGAGATACGAACAAATTGACATACGAGCAAGGTTACGGAACGAATTAAACTCTCGGAAAAGCAGCTTAAAGGTGATAGGTACCTTAACACAGAGCATGTAAACTCGTGAGAACGATAGTGGTCGTGTTCGGTTATGAGACCAGTCTCGATATAAGACAACGGTAAATCGATACTTCCGTAGTTGCTTCAAGATCCACCAGGTTCATAACGATCGTGGCACTGGTACCAATGGTAAACTAGGTACCTCAGACCAGTTACTTGCAAATATATACCGCAAGGTAAAAATCGAAAATAAATAAAGTAGGTAGGTAATTTTGAGACTATCCATTTGAGTATTTTTTCTGATCTCGGGAAAAATACTCGATACCAATACTAGTATCGAATCAAAATATTCGATACCAAATGTACTTGGTATCGAAAGAAGTTATTCGATACCATACTCATATCGATAGGTATCGCCCGTCACTATTTGTACTTCGCCTATCATAATATGATCCAAGATGAAATTGAGCGTGTTTTACATAATATCACACCAACACCAAACGCAGAAATGAATTGAACATTATAACTATGGCAGAGATCATTCCAGCATCAGAGTATGCCAAAAATACTGACGTATACAGGGTACCGACACCTCAACCAACTTCGTGGGGAAAAAAGCTGAACATACCAGAAATGGTTCATCACTCGGTGCCGAGTCCAAATCCTCACGAGTCACATAACTATACGAAACAATCGAAGAACTGGGTGTTAATAAATTGGGGAAATCCTCTAGACCGCAGTGTCAGATTTTGATATGGAAATTACTGTGTGTTTCAGGGTTAGAGACGGGACATGGAAATTCGCTTCAGGGACCGATTCAAATTGATTTATGGTCGAGGACGTAGCTCTTGAGTGTCGCGCATCTTAGTATGATAAATATATATTGCATATGACCGATGCTGTCTCTATTATTGGAGGAGTGTTTCCGAAAATAAGAACCCCATACCCAAGTTCTAATAGACATGTTCATGGACATAAATTTAATCATTATATTCTCGATGGACGATGGAACAAATTGTTTATGTGGATAGCGAGAAGGCTTATTATCAACGTAAGTCGTCTACACATCATTTGAAGCGCCACTGCCCTAAATTGGTGGAAACTCGTACGAGTGTAGTTTGGCGAACAGGACCATACATTATTCACTCAGATATGACGGGTGCCAACCTCGAACCGTCGTAAGCTTGACTTGTAACATATCTGCTGACATTCATTTACGTTTGCTCATAGTGGTCGCTCAATATCCTGCCAGGAGACTCTTGATAGCCCCGTTCATCGCACCTACCGATACAGTAATGCTCCGGTAAATGGTGTGTGATAGATACGATATTGGCTTGGGGGGGGGGGGGGGGGTGCTTTGAGTTCGGAATATCGAGCAAAGGATCATCGGAATCACCCATCACCCGTTTGATGGCGATAGCAAATGCGTTGATTCACGTAATGGAATATGTATTGCCATCCGTCCCGCAACCTCCGGCAAACACCTCCTGATCGGCCCTCTGGGCCATTTCATTGCGTCCAATGTTCACAATTTCCCACTTACTATAATAGCACGAATTGCTACCTGATGAAAGAGTTTTGCTTTTCAAATCAATATTTCACATGCCGAATTTTGAAAAGTATAGTCGGTTCTATAAGGAGTCTACTTCTTCATATATTAGTTATCAGTGCCAAAAATCGGAGTCGGTAACTAGCTCATTGATGGTCTCATAAGTTGTTCAATTAAGTTCTGGGCTGACCCAAAAATGATTTACTTGGATCAATTATAAATAGAATAACTTATGAGTGGTGAACTAAGTACTCAAAATACATTTGCATTTATATAATTCAGGTGTTTTTAGTTGTGCCTTCGTCCGCATCAATGTATATCAAAGAGTACCTACCAACAAAGATATTCAAATTACCTTCCGTCCACAGACGCAGAAATTATCTCAAAACACGTTAGCTCAAAACCATGACATGGCACCAAAATCAACAAACGTTCGACCAGAAAACTTATCAAAGTGACCCCCAAACGGCCGGAATTTTCTTAATCTGATGACCAACTCCTCGATGTAAATATCCCACATACTTAATTCTTCGGTCCACAGAATCACGCAAGTGGACGGTTTCAGATATCTGGGAGTAACTTAACTCCCACATATCTGAAACCGTCCACTTGCGTGATTCTAGGGCAATCGCAATGGCGGGTAGTATCACACATCTTGATAGGTATGACACTTCAGGGCCTCAATTTGTGGTACATTTGAGATCATCAGGGAGAACGCTAGGAAGTGTGTTTTTATCGTGGTTGATAATTATCTAGTCCGTAAATTCAACGTCGCTCTAAGGATTTATCCCCGGTCGGGTTTTCACAGGGTTATGCGGTCTTTTAAAGGTTTTCCGTGGTTATACAATCTAATATCATTTGATAATAATTACATTTTACTTGTGTCAGTTTCAACATTTTCTTGTACAATAAAATTACGACACCACTTTGAAAACAGTCTACGAAACATAATATGATGGCTCCATTTCTCTCCATTTCTCTACAAATGTTCATATATTATATGAACATTTGTAGAGAAATGGAGCCATCAAATGGTTCAAAACTATTATTTATTTTAATGGGGGGAAAAATCAAGGTTTTTCGCGGGAATCTTAAAAGTACTTAAGTTGCGATGTGTTCAATTATGATAATATGATAATATGATATTAGTGTTCATATTATGATATTATATTCTTGTCGGGAATTTAATGTACCAGTTTTATTGTGACGATTTTACCCCTAAAATGAACGGTTGGGGATCTAGAAGATAAACTATACGAAAAACACGAGTAAACACGATGGAACCTTCAAAGCTCCCCCCCCCCCGCCGAGGCACCGGGATTTTGAGGGACTTTATTTTTTCTTGTTCAGAGGACTCCTCTACACATTCCTGAAATAATTGAAACTGGTACCTACCTACTGGAACCTCCTACTTTTAGTTCTTCCGTTTGCTGGTTTTAGGTCATACTGTCTGGGCGAAAGGGCGATACATTCAGAAGATAATGAGTCGTTGTGGGAGAATTTTCAGAGTTTTAAAAATTCTAATTTCGGAATCTACGTCTTTCGAAACGGAACCCCACCAATATTGAAGGGGAGTTGAAAACCGGTTTCTTCTTCGTCGATTCCAATGGTTCTTCATTGCAAATAATAAGCGTTCGTATAATTCATTGATCGGAATTCTTCCAAAGCTGTGGCTCAAGCCTCAGGAGGTTGACGTAGGTAGCGCCCCAAACAATACGGGGTCACTGGCCCAAACCACTAACAAACCCACATGCGCGCTCAACAAGTAGCCGTCAGCTGTTCGGGGCGGGAAATCGGTAGGCGAGCAGGAGGAACACTAGCGCTTCGTCTAAGCCCAAAGTACGGCCGTTTGCCACGAGAATGAGCTTGAGTTACCAACATTCCCTGCTCACTTCCCTCTGGATTTTCATGAAAAAAACCATAATTATATTGAGGCAATCATAGTTTACTACGCGACAATTTTACATACCTACATACCTACCCCGCGGTATCTGTGTCATGGGACTTATTTATTTTATTTAACTATTTATTTTTAATAATCGACATATATTTGGCATATCAGTAACATAACAACTTAACTTCGGCCCATCAAGTTACTATTCTAATATTATAAACTGTTTGTGGAGTTTTTTTTTCAGCCCAGTGGCTGTTAGGAGATCTTGTCACATAACAAGATCAAGAGGTTTTGTTCTATCATGCCACCAGGTGTAGTTGCTGATGGACTACTGAAGAACTTCCGGATTTATGTGTTCATGGAGCCGCTGTTTGTGTTTTATTACCTACATGTTGCTTTGCTACTTCGCTGTGATTCCATCTTGAGCTCTCGATGATCATAATCTGATGTACCAAGGGGCGTTGTCTATACTCTTAAGTAGGTACTTTGTTCTGGAAAGTTTAAACAGTCTTGCTGTTTGGTTTTTTAGTGCAGCCCCAGAGCTGGATACCATAAGCTCACACAGGTTTTAGGATTTGCTTGTAGATGAGCAATTTGTTATGCACTGATAGTACAGAATACCTACCGAGCAGCCAATGCAATTTGTTGAATTTTATATCTAACAATTTTATATTTAACAATTATTGTTTGTTTCTTTCAAATAACATGCTCCTTCCATCTTAATTTGGCATCAAGAGTCATCCCTAAATACTTTGCATTATTAGAGTAGGGAATATTTTGTTCATTCATGATGACTGTTATCGTTCTTATTTTCTTTTTCGTGAAGTTGGTTAGCTTCAACAGAATGCTGTAGTTTCTTAGTCGCTTCCTCTGAGTCACCAATCGCTAGTATGGCTGTATTATCAGAAAAGGTTGCATTTGTCGCGTTCTAGTTGTTTGGTAAGTCATGTATATACGGAAAGTATAGTAAGAGTACGAGCCCGCTTCCTTGGGGGACACCTGCTCTTATTTTCTTGAGACTGGAGTACTCTCCTTCGTATTTTACTCTGAAATATGTATCCATCAGTAAGATGTAATTTCAAGATTTGAAGAAATGGCTTCGGTAAGACTTACTCAAGTTTGTACTCCAGCTCTTGATACCAGACTTTGACAAACGCTTGGGAAACATCCAGGAACACACCTGCACAAACCTGTTTGTTGTCTAGAGGGGATGGGACTTATTGATTCATTTATGCGATTACTTGATTATGTCTACTACCACTTCGAGTGAGTTATAAGCAGTTTGCCAGACCAGAGTGTTGCAGCGGTTGTATCAACATTGGAAGCTAAGTACTTGCTACATGTAATTCACAGAGGACTCATTTTTCATTCAAATAAAATGTCCACTCTAATTTACCGTGTAATTCTGTGTGTATATTCCGTGTTTTAGGAAGTGAGTATATACGCAATTCCCGGCTTCACATACATCTTCATGAATACTGTCGTTCTTGAACATCATTATTCTATAAATCGATAAATAAATTCTATAAATCGATATGAAGTGAATATCCCTACTGTGAAATTTTCACAATAGGGATATTCACTTCATATCGATTTATAGAATTTATTCGATGTTTGTCATACGATATTTCGGATTGATTCGTTGTTTAAAAATATTTAGATTCGTTCTCATACAAATATTTCTTGTATTCGATGTATCGATATATTAAATTACACTACTCACATGATAATAATAATTCATATTAATAATTAATCTATCATTTATCCATATTTGGATTTGGTGATATTTGTTTTGTTTTACACCTTGAACAATATTTTACTCCAATTATATATTATACTCGTAGTTGTGGGACAAAAGGATACTGAACCCAGAACCGTGTGAAACCCGTTGAGGAAAAATCTGCAGCATCCTCACTCATTGAATGAACCATTTGAGAATCCAATATCCGGTTTGTGTCCTGGATGTCCACGGAAAAGTCAAATTCAAAATGTGAATGATTGATGTCCTGGTATTGGATATGAGAAATGGCTTTTAATTTGACGACTTGACGGCGGTTGAATCGCACAGTTACCACCAGCTCAGCTTTAGCCTTGGGCTTTAACTTGTAGTCGTTTTGATACCGGGGATGGATGGGAATGGAAGGAAGGAAATTGTGGGCGAACGGGGAACCTGCACTTAGCGGCGAACCATTAGCAGACCATCTGAGATGCGAGGAGGGTTGATCCACGGCTGAACTTGCCTTGTAGCGCACCGGGACCCTCCCTTGAGTGCTTGTCCTTTAGAACGTCCCTTCCGTGTTAACTTGGGCTATTTACTACCCCGTTGGCTGGGATAGCCCTTGCTTTTACCTCTGGATCTTCCCTAGTGGGGTGGGAGTGATTTAGTAAAGAAGAGGGTGTGTTCTTCTTGTTTGGAAATAACGCTATATTCTGTCGTAATAGTCATAGTGAACTTCTTCAGTATCATCTTGATGGATAACAGTGATGCATTAGCTCGCGTACATCCCACCATTTGTCATGAATCAAGGCTTCCTCGCCTTTTTGTACTACACACTTTTCATAATTTTTTATTCACAGGATTCAGGAACAACTTGTATCGATAAAATATCTATAAGTTTCTATAGACGGGATGGAATTCAGTTCACAGGATAAATTCACCTACTTCTGAAAATTGGAAGTATTTCCAATCACCTGCTTCCTGTTCCCAAAGGTTGAGGGGACAGAGGAGATTGGAATATGCCAGCTTACTCTTTCTCAATAACAGTCAAGTAATCACACTTGGGAAAAGGGTGATACTCGAAGCGGTTTACGTATCGCAAATCATTCGCTCCATGTAAATGGGTAACAACATGGGAGACGCCATTAAAACTCAGTAAAGTTTACTACTATCACAGTAGGGATGAGCATCGTGTATTGACTATCGACAGACAAAATACATCGATATTGAAGCATCTTTAGTTCAATATTAAAGGTTTTCCACCCAAATCACGGAGTAACAGAAACATTAACCCAAACATCACCAAAAAACCTCTTGTAAAAATGTCGTGTTTGTAGTACACCTGAAGTATATGGGCCGTTTTGCCAGAAAGGGCCAATCGCTGTCCGGAGAGGATTCTGACTTCCCATTTATGATTTGGAAAATAAAAAAATGTCTCCATGAACAACCAATTTTGCCCTATGAAGGGTAATAACAAAAACATGCAAATATTTACAATAAAATTTAGACATTTAAGTTTAAACAGCGGAATGTCTATGAAGCTGCCATGTCCGGTGTCCTAAGTCCCCAACTTTGCTTGATCAAACGAGCGACCCAAGGGGTTCCTCCTGACACCCTGTATTATGATTACTATATTCTATGTTTCAGTTTCCTAAACTGAACCACACTGGACTTATCCAAACTAAATTACTCTCAGAATTACTGACGATAAAGGGTCGTGAAGACAAAAACACCGATTCCACCGAACGAAAATAATATTATAGGACTTTTTATTTTCAACTAATGAACTTGTTGACAACAATATTGAGATTGTAAAACTAACAGAGACTACCTCTAGGCTACAGAGG
Organism: Stenodema calcarata; assembly: GCA_963920205.1. Lineage (NCBI taxonomy): Eukaryota > Metazoa > Arthropoda > Insecta > Hemiptera > Miridae > Stenodema > Stenodema calcarata. Next base: position 15,343,120 of record OY986050.1, on the reverse strand, counting down.
CTAAATTCTTAACAACTACAAATATGAACTACGGAATGGATTCCATCTTGTATTTTGTATTTACTCACGCGAAATAAAAGATTCAGAATGAATAAGTGTTGTAATGGTACCAACCGTTAGGTTGATGAATTAGGACTGTATTCTGACAGAGTTGCAGAGACCTCCGTAAGACCTGGTTAGGCCAGAATACCTGGACCTGATACTGACGGGGGTCTGCCACCCTGTCACTTCGGCAAGAAAACCTAGCGTTGTCTCTCGTGTATATCTGTTCAAAGCGTCTCGTAATTCCTTATGATAATCTCTGCTGACAAACTCGTGAACTCTTGTTGATCAAACATACGTGAGCTGTAAGTTCATCCGTCTTCTTGGTATGAGGCAATTGCTCCGATTGTGACCTCTTTGTTCCTCATCTAACCAACTCTGCTCTCGACGCAGAACGTGTAGGTGAGGAAACCCAACACTTGACGTAACCACATTCGAGCGAAGGGTTGAAAGGCGGATCGTCAGAGACCACGCTGAAGGGAGTGATTGATGTACGGGAGCGCTACACACTACACATGTCACGACTCCCGCACGTCGCACCGCTACCTCGCGTCGGTTCCCCTTAATTGATTGCTCTCGCAATGTGCTTTTTTACGGTGGTCCCTCAGATGCCAACAGTCATAATTCGAATTTGAACAGTTTCCGAATGCCCAGAGCACCCAGTGGATCACAATACACCAGAGATCGTTTTTGTTCCTTCATTTGCCCTCGCCGTATCAGAATTTGGAGGACAGTTTTACCTCATTCGTGAGAGATAACATAGACCTATCTCAGATATTCCATATTTTTATTCGTTTTTCCTGACGTCAGGGGAACGCAATTATTGAACAAATTTCTCTCCAGAGTTGGGGATGTTGTTCTGATTGAAAACAAGAGGTCTAAAACATTAGAGTGGTCATTGACGAGAATTGTAATTCGAATAGAACAGCATCCGGAAAATTCCTAGGCTTCATTCAACGATTATACCCATTCATTGAAACTATTGGGAATTAATACCCTACTCATCTCATAAAGTGTCTCCAGATCATCTGTCACTCGCTCCAACATCATCAGCTCTTCTATCTCAACCTCTACCATCTCCTGTATGACCAACATCTCCTCCACCTTACACTACCACTCGAATGAGGGTGCCAGTTAATTAATTATTATCGGATCTTACTTGGATTTGATCAAGTTACGCTCTCTTAGATGTCGAGTTCTAAGAACAGACTAGTTACTATAAAGTTGTTGAAAGCATTGTCATGAGCAGGTAATTCCACCGCTTCCAAGGACTGTGCCTAATTGTGGTTGACGGGAGCGGAATGAGCAAACCTACTATTATCTCGGCCTATTAACAGCAATGTACTGACTGAAAATGACAGACCTCCTTAATGGCGACAGTTCTCTTGAGGGGTAGAGTTTGGGGTTCCCCTACAAGTTCCCGGCGCCTGCCTCTTATTCTGAGCATCCCATTCCGAACCAGTATGAAGTCGGTTTAAGTACCTGGATGTGAGGAATTAGGTAGTCCATCGTTCGATTGTACTACCCTTGATGAACCCGAAAAGCTGTAAAATACAATTTCAAGTTAAGGACGCATGTTGGTTCAGTAGTCGTTCTCCACTTGAAATTTGAGGTTTTCCTTGTGTAAGCTGAAATCCGTACAGTATGAGTTCTCCAAATTGAACTGTTTTATACCCTTGAATAGATACTAGATCTTTATTGATACTCAAATCACAAGTACCAAGATAAGAAGAATGCCATTTCCAGTAGGATCGAGTTGAAGCTTACCCGTGGCGGTTTCCCAACCCCTCCCAGTCAACATTGACTTAACAAAAGAAAATAAATGTATCTCACCTTGTCAACGGCAGGCTTCGCGGGAAAGACATTAATCAAAAAGGGGATGGAAAAAGGGTTGAACTCGTATACCTTCCCTTGGAAGAGGGAGTGGAGCCAAGTATAACAGCATTTCTATCCCGTTGTTGACCTCCGTCTCGATCGATTAAAGGCAGGGGTTGTTGCAATATTGTTCAGAATTTCCTACGTCACGGGAAACGTTTGTTTGACTTGGAATGTTCATAGTACTCGTACATGCTGCATTTTTAATGCTATTTTTCAATGAGTAATCTGTTCCTACGCATATCATAATTATCCGTATTTACAAGTAGCCTATCAAATGTTTCTCTGACCAATATTTTGTTCTAATCATACCTTATATCGTTTCAGTATTTGGGTTCGTTCTCGGTCAATGCGCCAGATCAAAATGCTCGAGCAGAACAAATGAAGAAGAAACTTGAAGTTTTGAGGGTAAGCTATCCAGTAAATACAGTAAGAATCTATTTGACAGTGGATTCAAATGATTATTAGTAACATCTATTATACCACCTTGTTTTTAGGACGACGCAACGTGGTTTACACCATCGATAATACGATCTATAGATCAATATATTATAGATCAACCGTTCTGAATAACATTGGTCTGTATATTGTTTTGAACTCAATGGTTTAAATTCGACCCCTTTCCATGGAAAAAGGGATTCTATGGTCCATACCTACATAATATTAGGGAATTTTATTTGCAAAGTAAGGCCCTCTGTGGCCATTTTCAAAGAAATAGTAGACACCTTTATATCAGACCAAGTAGAAATTGATGAAATGAACATTTCATTTCAAGGTGCAAGGTCACAATCGAAGGATTTATTGATTGAAGATTTACGTAAGTGTTCTGATTTCCTATGTTGTATACTAGATGTTGTGTACTCATACTCGTAACCAGTGCTTGATTTGTAATAAAAATACCGGGTGTTGGTGGGAGGGGGTCGGGGTGGGGTTATTGAATATTAGCGATAGAGTTCTAAAAACGAATTTTCTACAGGTTTCTGAACACCTTCAAAAATTAATCAGTGAAAAACAGCAATATAAACTAAATTGAAGCAATTTGCAATTTTAAATTCAATTGCTATTTCTATAGCAACATCTTTCTCACTATAGCTGTTGGCCTTTATCAAATTTTAATGTAGGCAAACTAGGCTACCATTAAAACAATGTGTATTAATTCAATTCAATTTTGGTTTATTATCTTCGATAATGAACCATTGGAATCGCCCAAAGAAAAAATTTTTTTAACCCCCCCTCAAAATTTGTTGGTTTACGTTTCAAGATACGTAGATTCAGAAAATCGAATAAAAAAAAATCCGTCCGTCCGCCGTACGCCGTACGCCGTACGCCGTACGCCGTACGCCGTCCGCCGTCCGCCGTACGCCGTCCGCGCCACTTTGCCCAGTTAGCGTTGAGTTAAAATTACGAAATTTTTTTTATGGGTTTCGACCAACCCCACAATGGTCCTCGAAACTTTTCATAACCCTAGGTCAAGGGGAAGGGGTTCAAAACGAATTTTGAAAATTTGAAAAACTCATATCTCGAAAAATTCATATAGAACGGTATGTTTTTTATTTCATATTTAGATAGAGTTTGTTCCGTAGAATTTTTTAAGACCATCCGCAGCTTTATAGGACCAGCCGTTCGTTCACAATGACGGCTCAAAGATTGTGCCTCACAACACGATCGTGACTCAAACTGTTGAAATACAGGTCCATTTTCATACTAACAAGCTCTTTGGAACATCATATGGCTTAAGTGATGTGGAGTTTTTTGTTCTGAAATACGTTTCGTGCTACGGAAATGAAGGTAATTTCGAATGTTTGTTGGTAGGTGCTTCTTTTGTAGAAAAATAATTTTTCTACGTCTAATAATTATTATTACCGACGTAGTATTAAAAACCTCAGAATTATATCGTATTAATTAATCATAATTAATAATAATAATTATTATTATTAATAAATACAAATGATTAATACCTAACAATAAATTATAATCATTTTCACTAGGTACTTGATAAAATTATTAATTGTTGGAGGACGAACAATCCGACACCTTGTTATAATTAGTATTATCATGTTGGCAGCCATGTTATCACTGCTCAACTAGAGAACGCTCAATGTTTCCTCCTTCTTCCCGTGTCTTGCGACCTTGTTATACTGTGTGCTCTTTTGCTAAAATATAATCGGTGCCTGCCTATTTAATTCTGCGGAGTTATATTCCTCACTACCAATTTACGGAGTCTTTGGATCATTCGGTGAGTGTATTTGTTAAGATTATTTCAGGGGATTAACCCCGTGAACCTTCATGCTAGCATTGGTTGGGTTCGCGAAATCGTCGGAGCCTAATGGCGGACGGAATGAATCGATTGGCTTTGTTACGGTGTTCGGGCTATCTGAATAAAAGATCGTAGTCGGGGTTATTTTTCTTCATCTATTGCGTTGTGTTGTACTGAGCACTTACAACATGGAATGAACCCTAGGAATTTTCCAACTAGAACAACGGTGGTTTAATACGGGCAGAGTTAATATTGCGAACTACGTTGACGAACGAAGTTGATTTAACCTGCCGAGTGGGTGGTTGGAAAATTTAGCGATCGGTGTTAGGTGGCGGAGTCAAGGGGCGCCCCAAAGTAAATCCCACGACATATCCACCCTGTATTTTTTTTGCGCTTGCGGCTGGGGTTCAGATGAAGAAATAACCAATTTACGGAGTTAATTGACAAAGATGCGGTGTCAATTATGGGTCAGTACGTGGGCCGCTAGTTTTCTGCTGTCGTCCTTGGCGTTGCGGGATGGGATGGTTTCTGCGATGCCGACGACGACGCGAAAACGGCAAAGGGCCAAATTTTTTTTTTTTTTTTTTTTTTTTTTTATAATCGCTTTTTATTGAGAAACAAAAAAGATAAATACAATACAGATTAATAGCGTACGCCCCTCCTTAAGTGAAACACTTGTGCTGAGGAGCGGAGTTGCTAGCTAAAATAATTATTAAAATAAATCAACTTGTAAACTTGTAACTAAACTAGTTATCAAAAATAAATCAACTTGTACAAAATCATGTATACACAAACTAATAATGGTAATGCACGGAACAGTAAGTCGGTATTCTCTTAAAATAAATTTTCCTTCACAACCTCGCCAGGAATTCCTCCAGTATAAATTTTTTGATATATTTTTTATAACTTTTCAAATTGTTCATCATCTTAAAATTATTGGGCAGGTTATTGAATAATTTGATTCCGTTGTATGAAAAGAAATTTTGCCCCTTTGCTGTAAGCCGCAACGGTAGTTTATAATTCAAACTCTCAGCAAATCTAGTGAATCCACAGACTCTTTGGAATTGATTTTGGTTTCGGTGTATATATATAAGTACAGTTTTCTTATACATACTTCCTACATCCAAAACCGCAAATAATTTAAAAACCTGAGAGGTCGGGAATCCCGCCTTCTTATGTAATAAGATTTTGATAACCCGCTTTTGAACAAGACACAGCGGCTCTAGATATGTTTGAGAAGCAGATCCCCACACAAGAATACTATATGAAATTACGGGTTGAACCACAGCACTATAAAACATTCTAAGAGTAGTAGATGACATGAAGTTTCTGACTGCTAAGCACATAGGTATGATTTTGCGGAGTCTGTTACACATATTTTCAATGTGACATTCCCAGGACAAACATTGATCCACAGTCAACCCCAAATATTTTGCGCGTGCCACCTGCCTAATACTTGGACAACTGCAGTTAATCATGGTGCAGCCAGACAGATCATGACATTTAATGGTGTTTAAAATAGGAACAGAGATGTTGCGCAACGAAAAAGCAATAAAATTAGATTTAGTGAAATTTAGCTTCAAACCCATACTTTCAAGCCATCTCCTCACCAAATACAGGCAACCTGATGCAGCATGAACTGACTCTCCCCACGTCTCCTGCGATACAATAATAGCCGTATCGTCCGCATACGTAATGATATCCCCATTCAGTCGCAGACTGAACAAACCATTCATGAAACAGATGAACAAAATTGGCCCAAGGACCGTGCCTTGCGGAATTCCAAAAGAGAAGGTCGCTCTATCGCTAAGGATAGAGTTTATCCTCACTCTTTGACACCTCCCCTTCAAATAGCTTTGAACCCAATCCGCAATACTATTACCGACCATTTTACGGACGCTATCAACCAATTTCCTGTGAGAGACACAATCAAAAGCCTTTCGGAGGTCTAAAAATATAGCCAATGGCTTATTCCCTTGATCAAGTTCCGAGACGATTTTGTTCGTTAAAGTGGCTATAGCATCTTGGGTACTTAGACCAGAACGAAAACCAAACTGCTTACTGTTCAATAAATTTTTTTCGTCGAAGATTTTCACTAGGTACTGTTTTGCCGCTTTTTCTATAATTTTTGCTATATTAATATAATTGGGTGGATTTTATTGATGAAAAGGACCCAGCCACGGGGAAACGGTGTTCGGGGAAGTCAACGGGTTGCGCTGCCTGTGACTTCCGTAAATAGGCCAACCAAATGATTTTTTCCCCGGGCTTATTTGTTGGTTGGCGATTTTCCCGATATGCAAAAGATTCTGAGGCGGATGAATCAAGTTGTCGGCAAATAACGGAGCCTGACAAACGCCTTTTTGGGACTGGGTTACCCTATGTGGCGCGATTTTATGCGATTTGCGGCGAGTATAAAATTCGGCCTGAGGGTTTAGCTTGACCTAACTGAACGTACTCTTGCGGAGGTCGGAGTCAATGTTCATGAACCTTGTCACTGGAGGTAAGAACGACGGATAACGCTGCGAAAATGCGTGTTCGAAGTTTACTGTAATTTTAGTAACTGATTGCGGTGCGGTGATAATTTGAGTGATAACTGATGGCGATACAGTTATTCATTCTGTTTACAGTATCAGGCTCTGTGCTGATAACACTTTGCGTTTCTCTGTCAAAGGGAGCCGTGTGTATCTGCAGGAAGGCGGTGAAGACTAATCACCGGTATAGGACAGAGAGGAGATCTTCCATCCAGATCTCGCGGAGACTCGATCTTTCAGATAGCAAACAAAGCGTATAGTAAAAATCCATTGGTTTACGTTTCGGGGTACTGCCATCGTCTCGGGAATGTTTGTTGTTGCGGTGTAAACAAACATTACATGGTATCACAGTGCTACGGTGTTAAGCACTGTTTTATCAAACGGTGTTATGATAACGGTGTCATTAAACAGGGTCGTGTAAATGGTGTTTTGCGGCAAAAGACGGGAAGAAGGTAAACGAGGTTACGCTAAATATAGTACCTTACTGGCAATTTGGGAATAGCGAACCTTATGCGGCCTGAGACGATGACCTGCCCCGACTGGACTGCCTGATTTTCAGCATGTGCATTATTGTTTTAGTGCTGGATACATGCTGATTGCGGAGAGTGCTCATATAAATTATGCGGCGAATGTAAAACGTCAGTTCCGGACGATCAGGCGGTTCAGTATCAGTTTCTTTTTAAGTCTGGAACAGTACCGGAAGTAGACAGTACGGTATGACATTCCTGGTTAACGGCTACGGGGGAAATTTGCGCAATCCCGGCCGAGCGTTATCCATGGTTTTTCGCGTTTTTCCATGTTTGCGAATGGAAAATTCGTACACACAGAAACCCGATATGGAGATCGGAGGTTGGTTCTGTGCGAAAACGTTCTTTTGTACAATGCGGGGTAAAGTGGAGTGTACAAAATGGAGTAAAACGTTATGTACGATAACGGAGTAAGACGTTTTGTACAATGCGGGGTAAAGTGGAGTGTACAAAACGGATGAAAATGAACGATGTAGGTGGAGTACATGTAAACGGTTTGAAAAGTTAAGGGGGGGAAAGCGGGTGGAGATCGTATACCCCAGATACCCTTAAGTTCCTTTTCAACGTTACATACCTACAAATAAGTGAAATAACACAGAATTCAGTGATAATATGTGGAATGGTTATTATAAAACGGTGAAGTAATAATTTTCCGATCATGTTACAGAAAAAGAAAAACATGGATACGGAAAGTCTGGCTCGTTTTGAGGAGAGGTTCATGGCCAAGGTCACCGAGCTAAACAGCAGATTTCTTAAAGAGGCGATAGAGGAGTTGACTCAACGCGGTGACGAGTTACTGGCGAGGGCTGAGGCCTTGGTGTCGATGCGGAGACACACGCCAGAGCGTATGGACTTCGCGGAGACTGGAGCGGTTGGCGGTGATTGCGGTGGCTCGGGGAATGGCGCGTCGTTGGATGAGGGGAGGTCGGACGCTAAGCCCCAAAGTGTCACTCAGTCCCGAAGGCGTTTCGCGGACATCACTCTTCCTCGCGCGCAGAATAGGTTATCCTCGGATTCCTATCCTGTGTGGAGGCGGAGGGTGACATTGGATCTGAAAGCATGCGGAGTCGACTTTCTGATAGATCCATCTCGGGCGCCCCCCTCTGATTGCGACGCGTCGGACCTTACCCGAATCAAGGCTGCGGTGATGGCCTACTTGATGTCCAATGTCGGAGGTGACTTGGAGAACGCGATCAAGAGTATCGATGAACCTTGCGAGGCTCTGGACATGATAGAGAACGTCATTGATCCACCGTCCTTAGCCAAGGAACATCGGCTCCAGATCGCGATTATTAACATCAAGTTTGATTCGCGGAGGGAATCTGTGATTGAATTCCAAAACCGCTTCAGATCTCTAGTGGAGAACATACGTAAATGTCCGGACGCTGATCTGTCAGAAAAAGCTGTTAGAAGGCACTTGGTGAACGCCATTGCGGAGGAGTGTCCCAAGATTTCAGCTGATGCGCTCGAGGATCCGTCTCTCACAGCGGAGAGGATTTTCGAGAAAATGCACGCCTGGCACGACTTGTCCTCTGAAAACTCGAGGAGAACCGAGGCAGCTCAGCCTGGCAAGGCCCTTGTCGGGGGCAGGCGAGCGGAGGGCAGGTCAAAGAAGCGAAAGGCTTCATGGCGTCCGGACTTCGAACGGTCGAATAAAAAGGGTCCTGGACTGTGCTACAATTGCGGCCTGCTGGGACATCCTAGGAGTCTCTGTCCCAATCGTCCCGGGGAGAAGGTCTGCTACAACTGCGGAGACAGCGGACACTTGTCCCGGGAGTGCGGGAGACCCTGGACTAATGAGTCCACAAGGGTTAGAGGAGACAAGGGACAGTCCGACGGAAAGCGGGGTAGCGACAGTCGACCCAAGTCCAGCGGTGACAACAGGACACGACCAGCCTCTGAACCGAAAAGGCGCAATAAACGCGGTTCAAGAAAGTCTGCTCGCGGTGGTGCCGGTGGCCGTGGAAATGAACTGGGTACTCGACGACCAGACCAACCCTCCCAACGCAGGTTGACCGAGTTCCAGGCCAAATTGGCCCAAAGAGCTGCCGATCGAGGGGAAAACGAGAAGCGGACTGCGGCGCCTTCTCAACCAATGCGGTCCCCCAATCGGAGCGACGAAAGGGCTCTATTGTCGAGCTCACAAGAGTCTCTGCTTTTGGGAGGTAAGCAATTTCCACAACTGAAGTTTATTGCTGATTCTGGTGCAACCGATCACATGGTAAATGATCGTGCGGTGTTTGCTAAATTAACATGTCTCCCTAGCCCTGTAAGAATTGCATGTGCAAATGATGATCAAAATGCGGACTTGATCATACAGGAAGCGGGTGACATTGTTTATTACTGCGGAGAAACTAAACGTTATGGTGTACTTAAAGATGTGCTATATGCCCCCCAGTTGGGGGAAAACCTGTTTTCTCTCAGAAAGCAGACGGTGAAAGGTTTTCAAGCCATCTTTGATAGAGAACGTCTGAGAATTGTTGACTCTAATACGGGGCAGACTTTGAAAACTGGGCGTTTTGAAGGCAAGTTCTGGTGGTTGACGTTTCATCTCCCATTATTGAATGCGGACGCGCAGGTGGTAGAGAATTTCCTGGCTAAGATGAGTAGGAAAGCTTTGGTCACCCAGACTGATAACCAGTTAGAAAATTTGTCATTCGGTGCTAGACAAAATGTGGCGGGCCCTTCTCACATTGAAGAAGTGAGACCAGAGTCAACATGGCCTTTGCCAAATAATTCTCAAACGGAACCGGGGGAAATAACTCTTAATGCGGAGTCAAATGAGTTAAGAAATAGCGGTGTAAAATCAATCTCTCTAAAAAGAACGCTCGCATTAAATGATACGGTGCCTCCCCCAAAAATATCAAAAATTGCGACTAATTTGAGAGATGATAAAGGTTTACTGTGGCATTTGCGGTTGAACCATGCCTCGAAAACCTATTTGGAACATGCGGCGAGATCCCTTCCCGAATTAAAGGCGGTGAAATTTGGGTCGAATATTTTGGACTGTCCAGCCTGTTTGCAGTCGAAAGCCAGAAGCAAGCCATGCAACTCGGAAAGAACCCGTGCAGTGGAAGCTTTCTTAAGGCTTCATAGTGACTTGCTTGGACCCATCAAACCCTCAGCACTTAGGTCACAAGCGCGGTATATTGTGACGTTTACGGACGACATGAGTCGGTATGCTTTCGCCTATGAAATTAACAATAAAACACAAGTGCATTTGGCGTTGAAAATGTGTTTGGCGGAAATTAGGAGTCTTACTGGGAAACACACCAAAGTTGCGGAGATAAGGGTTGATGGGGGGCTGGAGTTCAAAACTGAAGGGATGCGTCTAGTACTGGAAAGCGAACGAATTTCTCTCGCAGTCTGTGAGCCTTATACTCCTCAGTTAAATGGTACTGCGGAAAGGCTGAATCGTGAAATGCTTGAGAAAATTAGGGTCAATCTGTTGTCGTCTGGCATTCCTGCTCATTTTTGGGCCTATGCGATGAGACATGTGATCCATGTACACAATAGGACTCCTAACAAATCAATCGGCTTTAAGTCTCCTTTTGAAATGGCTACAGGTAGGCTACCCTCCTTAAAATTTCTGCGGCGTTTCGGTTGTGAAGCCTACATTCTAGACAAGAAACCTACTGCCAAATTGGATCCAAAAGCTGCGGTCGGATTCCTCTTGCAGTGCGGTGAATCAGGTTATCATGTCTTACACGCCAAAAATCAAGTAGTAATTCGGTCGAAAGACGTTGATTTTGTAGAGAGTAGAACATATGCGGACTCTCTTCCTTTGAATTCAAGAGACACTGCGGAGAAGCCGGACATTGATTTTGGGTTGGAGGAAGTACATGATGAAAATGTCACACATGCAATAGATAGCTCTTCACAGGCGGAGTCTATAAGGGAGCAATCTGAGAATGTTGAGATGAATGACGACATTGAGCGAGATTTGAACCCTAACACTTCGCAATCTAGGAACGACCATAAGCGAAATCTCATTCATGAGAATGATCGATTTCAATTTTTCGATGAATCAGCAGATAAAACACTCATTGATGAAAATGATGAGTGTAAATTTTATGAAACAAGCGAGGACAGCGGTCATGCATGTTTCTTTAGCGGAGACACGACGGGGGTATGCGGAGACCCTCAAACATATGCGGAGGCAATTAAATCTGCTGATTCAGAAAAATGGCAAGAGGCCATTAAAACCGAATTTCAAGCTCTGGAACGCTGTGAAACCTGGAAACTCATATCCAGGAGCGCGGTGCCAGAGGGGGTCAAACTTCTAAAAACGCGGTGGGTACATAGGCGTAAGGTTGAGGCTGATGGGTCAATTAGGTACCGAAGTAGGTTGGTCGTTAGGGGTTTTGCTGACAACCATAATTATGAACTTGCGGAGATTTATGCACCGGTGGCACGTTTACCAGACGTCAAACTTCTCCTTGCTATGGCGGTGAAATTTGATCTGGATCTTGTTCAGTATGACGTTAAGACGGCTTTTCTGAACGGGCATCTGGAAAAATTTGTTTATTTAGAACTTCCGGATGGATATGCGGAGTACCTTGGTTGCGGTCCGGACTTGAAGCGGGGGAAAGTTTGTGAAGTCCACCGAGCGCTTTATGGTTTAAAAGTTTCTCCAAAGCGGTGGTTTGAACGATTCAGGGCTGCGGTGGATAAGATTGGCTTCAAGCCCTACCCTTTTCAACCCTGTTTGTTCATTTGGAGATCTGGGGGCACAGTGGCAATCATGCTACTCTATGTGGATGACATTCTGGTGGCCTCTAACAGCAAACCCATGATAGAGCAAATAACGACCATGCTGAAAAGTGAATTTTCGATAACGGTGCTAGGTGACCCACAAAAATATTTGGGTTTAGAAATTAATAGAAAACGGTCTGAAAGAATAATTGAAATTACCCAAAAGTCTCATATCTTGCATATGCTTAGGAAGTTCGACCCCAATTCGAATAAAACGGCGTCCACCCCTATGCTATCAGATGGGGAAAGCGGTGAAAATGACGCGGAAGAAGGAGATTTAAATAAAATTCCTTATAGGCAAGCTGTTGGGTCTCTCCTTTACCTACAGAGTGGGACTAGACCCGATATTTCATATGCGGTGAACGTTCTTAGTAGAAAGCAATCAAATTTTACGTGGGCGGATTGGAAGGCCATCATAAGGGTGTTGCGCTACTTGCGGGGGACAATCAATTTGGGGTTGGTATTTGCGGATAAGTCCGATTCCATTGATTGTTATGTAGATGCATCACTAGGAATGTCTGCGGAGGAAGGCCTTTCAACCACGGGCTTCGTGGTTCGGGTTTTTGGTAATCCAGTTACTTGGAAAACCAAGCGGCAGAACCACGTAGCACTTTCGTCGGCTGAAAGTGAATTTGTTGCAATGTCTCAAGCTTGCAGGGAATTAGCCTCAATCCGAACCTTATGTTACTGGTTCACCGGAGTAAGGCTGGTTCCCACCATTTATGAGGATTCTAGACCTGCTATAAGATTAGCGGAAGTGGATGATTCTTCAACCCTGAAACACCTAGTAAGGCTGAGTTATCTATATGTGCGGAGAGAATTTCAGCAAGGAAATATCAGGATTGAGTGGATCTCCACTGAGAATCAAATAGCAGACAGTCTCACGAAACCTCTAATACGTGCGAAATTTGTAAAATTTCGTGATTTTCTCATAAAAGAATGCTGATACGTTTTATATGTTGATTTCAGAACCACTGTTCAGTGAAATCTCCTAAGAGACTCGAAAAGGAGAAAGACTGCGGAGAACATTTGCGGAGACTGCGGAGAACAACTGCGGAGAACAATTGCGGAGAATAACTGCGGAGAACAAATGCGGCGAACTACGACGGTGAACATGAAGATAATGTTGCGGTGAAATACATGCGGAGAAATTCAGAGCTACGTGGAAATCGAACGCTCAAGAAAAGAAGACTTCGCTAGAAATCTTCTAAGCAAACAACTTCCACGACATACATCGAATCTCAAGCCAACCTCTGAAGAAGCTCTGAAGAGATATCTACTAAGAACATGAAGACCCTAAGATGGAAGAATTCGTGCGGTATCGTCTTGAAGGGGGGTGTTGGAGGACGAACAATCCGACACCTTGTTATAATTAGTATTATCATGTTGGCAGCCATGTTATCACTGCTCAACTAGAGAACGCTCAATGTTTCCTCCTTCTTCCCGTGTCTTGCGACCTTGTTATACTGTGTGCTCTTTTGCTAAAATATAATCGGTGCCTGCCTATTTAATTCTGCGGAGTTATATTCCTCACTACCAATTTACGGAGTCTTTGGATCATTCGGTGAGTGTATTTGTTAAGATTATTTCAGGGGATTAACCCCGTGAACCTTCATTAATAATTAGTGGTAATTCATAATAATAATTAATCTAACATTTAGGATCTAGACATTTAGACCTAATGATCTAAACAGAAGGGTGATCTGTACAAAGAAGATAATGAACCGTTGTGTCAAGAATTTTTTTATTTCATATTTAGATAGAGTTTGTTTCGTAGAATTTTTTAAGACCATCCGCAGCTTTGCACGACCAGCCGTTCGTTCACAATGAGGGCTCAAAGATGGTGCCTCACAACACGATCGTGTATCAAACTGTTGAAATACAGGTCCATTTTCATACTAACAAGCTCTTTGGAACATCATATGGCTTAAGTGATGTCGAGTTTGTTGTTCTGAGGTGCGTTTCGTGCTACGGAAATGAAGGTAATGTTTGTCGAATGTTTGTCGGTAGGTACTTCTTTTATAGAAAAATTATTACCGACGTAGTATTAAAAACCCCAGAATTATATCGTATTAATTAACCATAATTAATAATAATTATTATTAATAATAAATATGAATTATTAATACCTAACAATAAATTATAATAATTTTCACTAGGTACTTGATAAAATTGTTAATAATTAGTGATCATTGATAATAATAATTAATCTAACATTTAGGATCTAGACATTTAGACCTAGTGATCTAGACAGAAGGGTGATCTGTACAAAGAAGATAATAAACCGTTGTGTCAAGAATTTGCAGAGTTTTTGGTTTATTATCTTCGATAATGAACCATTGGAATCGCCCAAAGAAAAAAAAATTTTAACCCCCCCTCAAAATTTTTTGGTTTACGTTTCAAGATACGTAGATTCAGAAAATCGAATAAAAAAAAATCCGTCCGTCCGCCGTACGCCGTACGCCGTACGCCGTCCGCGCCACTTTGCCCAGTTAGCGTTGAGCTAAAATTACGAAATTTGGTTTCTGGGTTTGGACCAGCCCCACAATGATCCTCGAAACTTTTCATAACCCTAGGTCAAGGGGAAGGGGTTCAAAACGAATTTTGAAATTTTGAAAATTCCATATCTCGAAAAATTCATATAGAACGGTATGTTTTTTATTTCATATTTAGATAGAGTTCGTTCCGTAGAATTTTTTAAGACCATCCGCAGCTTTGTACGACCAGCCGTTCGTTCACAATGACGGCTCAAAGATTGTGCCTCACAACACGATCATGACTCAAACTGTTGAAATACAGGTCCATTTTCATACTAACAAGCTCTTTGGAACATCATATGGCTTAAGTGATGTCGAGTTTGTTGTTCTGAGGTGCGTTTCGTGCTACGGAAATGAAGGTAATTTCGAATGTTTGTTGGTAGGTACTTCTTTTATAGAAAAATTATTACCGAGGCAGCATTAAAAACCCCAGAATTATATCGTAATAATTAATCATAATGAATAATAATTATTATTAATAATAAATACGAATTATTAATACCTAACAATAAATTATAATAATTTTCACTAGGTACTTGATAAAATTGGTAATAATTAGTGATAATTGATAATAATAATTAATCTAACATTTAGGATCTAGACATTTAGACCTAGTGATCTAGACAGAAGGGTGATCTGTACAAAGAAGATAATGAACCGTTGTGTCAAGAATTTGCAGAGTTTTTACGTAATTGAATGGGTGGCCGGAACAACGTTGTATACATACATGTCCAAAATCCTAAGTTTTCAGCATGCAATAAATAATTTATTATTATGTCTCTGTTGGTCAATTTTGGTTTTTTATGTTTTTCCAGTTACTTAGCATTAAACTTGCAGTACAAACTACTTACCTCTTAAATTCCAAGGAAATCATAATAATATTACTTACATATTATGTAGGTAACATCTCTGAATAAATTGCAAGATAAATGGGGGAGAAAATGCAATCAATGTATTGCAGGGCTTAAACTATACAGGGGTCGATCACTCCGTTTAAAATTACCGTCTTTCAATTGTGCCTCTCAAAACATCAAGGCCTCTTATTCTGTTAGGGATGTATGTGCCATCCCACCCGTCAAAAGGGCCTTTTTGCTTGTACCACAGGGGTGTGAAATATCACGTACTCGCAAGATGAATAATTTTTTCCGTTCCGCACTGAAGGGATTCCTCCCTCTTCTTGAGAGCGAGCATAAATTTCTTCACCCTGCGAGGATTTATGAGCTCGGAATTATTTAGGCAGAACATTAAGGGGCAGTTCTCTTAAAGGAAGGAACTGTCTTCTAAATGTGGCTTTGCCGTGAGACCCCCCTCCACCCGCGACAGGGTTGGTGCCTAGAATACAAATAGCCTTCTTGTATATTGTGTTCATATTCGGAATATATTTAGGAAACCTGTGTCAGGAAAATGACATGAACCATATTATTATATAATAGCGTTTGCCTCTTTCAGGGAATTCTGAACGGATTTGGGGGACATGCGGTTTCTCCAAGAATAGCTCGACGGGTTATTTTATTTTTCACTTTCGTGAATATGATAGGGATGTAGGTAAGTCAGTTTCGTCTATCATAAGTTTCTGATATCGCATTTGCAAAATTTTTTTCGGCCCGTACCTTCAGTTGTTATTCAATTTTTTCAAACTCCTATTAATTTTCTCAAACTCGATAGCCACTGCTACAATCATAAATGAAGTTTTCCTTTGTTTTGTTAGATAGGTATGATTGAAATTCTGATAATTGGCGCAAGCCATTGAAATAAAATATATTAACATCAGAGCCTTCTTTAAAAATCTTATCACCACCCAGAAGGTGTGTTTTACAAAACCCAACCCTCGACAATATTGATATTTTTGACTTCGTGTTCCAAAAAATCGCAATCATTCATGTCTGTTTGGGGCACTTGGTTTTCTTTTTGCCATCCAAAACCAAAGGAATAAAGGAATGAAACGAAATGTGTATTAAAACGTTTTATTAAAAAATAGTGACTCTGATTGTCATGGGACAAACTGAAAAAACACTAAAATATTTCCAACAGGATATTCATAGGGCACGAAATCATAGCAGTCGGAGAACAAATAGCATGAAGCTTAATGAAAGATCATTAAAGAATAACAACAAAGGAAAAAGTATGTGGTCAATATACGAGAATACAGCCAGTCTAGGAACCACCACCTCGATGGGTGAAACATGAGGTTTTAATCACTAATGAATATCTCGATAGATCCACAAATGGCTGAGAAAGAACCTCTTGTTCTTAACGGGGAATTGAAATAACGTACAAAATCGGTTGCTTGATATTGTTTTCAGAATCATTTTAATGAATTAGTTTGGAGAATCTGCTGCCTAACAGCTCTAGCCAGAAACGTTGTAAACTCGTGAGCGATCAAGAAATATGATTATTTCTGCGATTAAACAAAAAGCACAACCTTATTTCAACGAACACATTTCAGCTCCATTTATTTCGTATAGTTACCCGCCCCAACCATGACCAGCCCATCGTCCGTCTTCTCTTCTCCAACGCGTACCTCTGATCGCCTAATTCTTAGTGACATACAGTACAAGGATTCGAAACTTCCAATATGTATTCATGGAACAGGTGTTGAACGTTAGTGCACATCTGCCCAAAAATCAGCAATATATAGCATATATGCGTTATTGCCATAAAATCGGGTTTAACTAATAATACTTAATTTTTAATCCTAATCTATACCGAAACTTTTGAGGAAACGAAATTTTTGTTATGATTGCTGGGTTATATTTTTCAAAAGCAATTCAAACCGATTTTCCAATTGAATATCCACCCTTCCCCAGCCGAGAAAGAACGCATTTAATTCCCCTTCTGGGCTTAACTAGAACGGTCTTCCACATTGGCCTTAACAAGAGTATTGCATACAGAACAATGATCCCGAAGAAAATAATACGCCGATGTGGAAGAATTTGCAGCGGTTTCTTTCTTCTTTTTTTTTTTCTACCGACCTATGCCCTTCAATTTAATTTCTCAATTGAGGCAAAGTTCCTGCATTGCATAATTTGACCATTTAATCCACAGCAAGGGGGCATTTACAGAGTTAAAAATGTGCAGCGTGTTTTCGGAGGGTGGAACGTCGGAAATATTCGTTTGACTCACAAATTAGTTGTTGGCGATGATTAGTGATTTAACCTCATGCCCCTTCTGGCGGTTGCCCCCCACTTTGTTGGGCTCCTTGTAATTTTCTTCGGGACCTCCGGTTATAACATTTTACATTTTCGTGGTACCACCTTCCTTACCCTCTGTCCCTAATTATATATTCCTATTTATGCGGGAGGCGGTTTGTATTTTGCTAAATCGTTCTTTCGCCGGAATAGGAATTTCTCTTCACGAAATAATTTCAGGGGGATGTGATGAAGACAGGAATTTTGGCAACACGAATCTCCCCCTTCATTATTTCTCAATTGAATAATAAATCGATGACATCGACTAAGACATTTTGTTGTATGAAGTACGTTTCATCAGATATTTTATTAAATAACTTTCTCTTTGTATAACTATTGATATTTTATATTTTCATTATAATATCAATATTACTTGTAATACACTATTAAATTCACTGGGGTAGTGAATCAGGTAGTAGTCATCCACACTCTCAAAGATGATCTGGCCACCGAACGCACATTATTTTAAGGTTGATTATTGAAATGGGCATCTGTACAGAAAATAAAGAACGATCTCCGGGTTGTTATTGAGATAGTGGCTACACATCACACACCACCGGAAATAAGGAAAACTGGAGAATTGGCTGAAAATTGTGCCAATTGTGCCAAAAAATCCTAAAACTAGTAACTGAACATTGCAAAGAGAGTCCCGATCACGACGGAATTATCACTGTTAACACTATTTATCACCACTCGGTAGGTTTTCGTAAAGTTTGGGTTATCCACTCGATCAAGAACCAGTTTTTGGATCGTATCTCCGCTCTACTAGAGATACCCTTCCTTATAGATACCTTGGGACATCAAGAGTTATTGGAGCTAGATTAAATAAGCGGGCGAGTATTATGTAGTACTGCGTATACTACATCGTGAATATTGAAATTTTCTTCCAATGTAGGGTTCATATATAATAATTATTAGTCTTAGTCCGCAGCGAACAGTACAAGTCATTAGAGAAAAACGAAAAGCAAGGCAGAAATGGCAGAAACTGTGAACTAAAGAGAATTAATCCTTCTGGTACGCAGCCGCAAACATACTTCGACAGCATTCAATAACGCCACCAATGAAGAATTCATCACATCACTCTCAAATCACAGAGACACTCACTATTACCAGGTACCTCAAGAGACCCAATGCTCACAAACCGCCAATAAAAAACGAGAAACCAAACCTGTGGGCCAGAAGCAACCAAGAAAAAGCAGATTTATTTGCGGAATATTTGGCCAATAGATAGATAGATAGATAGATAGATAAACATGTATATTTGAGAACAAGTAGTTCAACAGCGTGTGTTACAAATACATAATATTATGACTATGGGCTAAGCCCGTCTGTCAATATTTGGCCAATATATTCACCGCAAATCCCGGCAACCCTCAAGAAGAAACTCTACAAGAGATACGGCCACTAGAGGATAACACTGGCATCCCCCTTGTCACGGTTAAAGATGTGCAGCAGACTATCCATAAAGAAATCAATCCCAAAAAAGCACCCAGCTACGATATGATTACGAAAAACACTGGTGAAGATCACCAAGATCATAAGTGCTTCCATTAGATGGCGATGTATACCTCAACTATGGAAGATAGCAGAAGTAATCATGATTCCTTAGCCAGGGAAACCGGAAACTGAACCTACGTTGTACCGGCCCATTTCATTGCTCCCAGTGATCTCTAAATTATACGAGAAACTAATTAACAAAAGGCTCCTTCGAGTCATTGACGAGCGTAAACTGGTCCCAAAACATCAGTTAGGGTTCAGAAAGGTGCACTCTACCATAGATCAAGTTCACAGAATCACAAGCTTAATAGAAAAATCACTTGAGGAAAAGAAAATATGCTCTGCCATCTTTCTCGACGTCACCCAGGCGTTTGACAAGGTTTGGCACGAGGGATTAAACTACGAAATTCAAAAAATGCTGCCTGCAAGCTATTCAGATCTCCTAAAATCATACTTATCAGACGGCTACTTCAGGATAAAACAGGAAGGTGCTTTCTCAGAAAACCAAACGGATCCAAGGTGGAGTACCACAAGGCAGTGTGTTAGGCCCCATTCTATACCTGCTTTACACCTGTGGTCTCCCAGAAATGGAAGAGAATGCCTTAGCGACTTTTGCAGATGACACAGCTATGCTTGCAACTGGCGACTCAAACATTGAGAAAATTTCAAAACTAAATCGATCCATCTCCCGAATTCAAGATTGGAAAACCAAATGGGGAATCCGTATGAATGAGGCTAAATCAGTTCATGTTGACTTAATAACAATAACCTTAATAACAAAATTATCCCGTACGCCAATGAGGCTAAATAACTCGGTATGACGCTCGACGCGAAACTGAGGTGGATTGATTGATTGAAATCTTTATTTAACCACCAGGGAAGGTTAGGGCCTAGTGGCCCTCACCACCTTCCCTGGATCATAAAATACAGCTTTACAACCCCCCCTGCATATCAAAAGAAAATCTCAAAATACATTTAAAAACAATAAATAAATAAATAAATAATAGTTGATAATAAGAAAATAAATAAATGAAAAATCATTCCAAAAAAAAGTCTCTCGTTTCATCGAACTCGACTTCACATCGAACTACAAATTGACCCTGTCAAGGAAGTAAATCGGAAGCAAGCAATCAAACACATCGTGAGGCTTCAAGATCACATCAACGAGGAGGTAATCCAACTCCTCGATACGGATGATCTACTCAGACGACTCAAGAAGACCAAACCACACGAGCTGATCCAGTTGGTGTGACTACTATTATAAGACCCAATGAGAACTAAGTAAAGTACTCTAGGTCTCCATTAACCCCCAAAATTGTTGAATGAATATTGCTTATAAGTGGATTCACTTTGTGTACATATTATTACTTGGTGCAAATAAAGAAATATGTAGAGAACTATAATTTGCACACTATAATTCCTACATACACCGGTCATTACTTGTTACAACTCACTACACCTAATTGGCTACCACCTTCTTGTAGGAGTTGACGGTTTAGTAAACAACTGGATTTAAACAAGAAGAACTCCATAATAAAAACTGTTAGCTAGTTCAAATGGAAATTTCAAGAGAGAATTATATAAAATAATGGTTCCTGAAATCATTTTGATAAGTTTCGATTTTGATAAGTTTATATCCCTCCTTCCTTTCTTGAAAAGAAAAGTGCATTCAAATTATTGCATCATTGTTTATCTTTCCGTTCTCTCTGGAATCTCACTTTACTGGGCGTTTTCTTGGACTTAACATTAACGCCCTTCTTCTCCGCGTCTTCAATTTTCTTCATAATAGACTTTGCGGGCTTCAATTTCGGCGTGTGTTCCAAAAATTCCGTCATGGGCAATTCAACGACGTCCTTCTCAACGTTCAAATCGTCCAATACGTCGTTGCACATAATGTTGAGGTGAGCCAATTCTTCTTCGTAGTTGTAAGGGAGTTCGGGAATGAGAGGCAGTTTGTTTGGATCGAACGTGTTGTACTTGTTGAGGCGTTTCAACTCTTTCAAAGCCTTCTTCACCTGGTCATCTCCCTTCCCTTCGAGCGGCAGCTTCGACTCAGTGTCGTCAATGAACTGTTGAAAGTTGATCATCTTCGGTATCGTCTTGATGTTTGATTTGTTTTTCACGATGTTTTCCATGCTTTCCATGGACTGCTTGAACACTCTGAAATTTGAAAGCAAAAATTAATTGACCACGAGCGTTCACCGTGTTTTTTTGGTGGTTGGATTTTCATTACTCAAGCTTCATCTTCAAACTCGTGTTTTTGTGGTAATTTTCAGTCATTTATTCTCAAACTGTAGTAAGAGTGGTTTAGAATTCTATTTTTGTGATAACAGACAGTATAATATACTATAGTAGATCATATTATGATAGACTAATTCACAGCCACGGATTCACACAAGCTTGCAATTGCTTTCTTCAATGCAATGATCCCAAAAAATGTTCATTCACTCCGATTCACTTGAAATCATTGTATCATTCACGTAGATTTCTATTAGCTGAGGTAATCACACGACACTTTGAAGGCTTCGAGTTTCTTGATGTTTTAGTGATGGTACTGCTGGACTATGAGGATGACCTTCACTGCCTCAAGTAATAAAAAAAGAAAAAAATAAGAACAATATAATTTGAAATTTGAGCTCGAGTTGGCAGTATTTGCCCGTTTCTTACATAAATGGGCATCTGCTTATTCACAGGTCTTATTCCAAAACTCAAAATGTGGCTCTGACAAGGAGGATACGGAAATGGTGACAAAAAATTACATTTTCCTGTAGTTTTGACAACCAAACAATAATACTTGTGAAGTTCAGCTTACTCGTGGTAGTTGCTCAGAGCTTCCTGAATTCCAAATTCAGATTGTCTCAATTTCGCTGCTTTTTTCGCTTCCACTATCCTCTTTTCCATTTGCTTCAATTTCTGATCGATGTTGCGGCCATCCACACCCTCAAAAATGTCTATCCCACTTCCGTCGGTGATAGCTAGTGGCCCCTTCCTAGAGATAGGCCGATATGAGTGTTTCGCAATAATTCACTACGAAACTGTATAGATTTTGTACCCATCAATATCCAGAAACATTGAGCTGCTCAGTTTAGTTATAGACTTTCACGCCTGGGCTGCTATTGAACATCTGCTCGATCAAATAACTACATAATATGTATTTATTTCAAGTTTATAAAGAATTATATAGAGTACTTTTAGAATTCGAACAGAGGCAAACCAACCTATTAGTTGCCAGTGATTTATCCACAAATTTTCATAGTTATAAAAAGTGTTATTATATTTTCGAATCCTGCTAACTTGTTTTGTTGTTTCCTCAGTTGGGAGTTTGTTATTTGCAGTTCGTCCAGCATCAATTTCTTCTCATTCACATGCGCTTTGAAGCTCCCCATGTCGTGCACATTCGAGTTGGCAGTGATGGAGTAAATATTTTCTAGCTTCTTCATTTTGCCCATTTCGAAACCGATGTTTGTCGAGCCATAGTCGTTGGCCATTTGACGGAGATCTCGGATGATCACATCTCTGAAACAGGGAATCCTGCATTGATATAACGGTACAAATAGGAAAGGATTTACAAATATTCTTAACTCCACCTCATTAATAGCCCTTGGTATACAGTAGGTACTTGTCTTACATGTAAGACAAGTGCCTACTAAAACTCTGCAAATTCTTGACACAACGGTTCATTATCTTCTTTGTACAGATCACCCTTCTGTCTAGATCACTAGGTCTAAATGTCAAGCTCCTAAATGTTAGATTAATTATTATTATCAATTATCACTAATTATTAACCATTTTATCAAGTACCTAGAGAAAATTATTATAATTTATTGTTAGGTATTAATAATTGGTATTTACTATTAATAATAATTATTATTAATTATGATTAATTAATACGATATAATTCTGGGGTTTTTAATACTACGTCGTTAATAATTTTTCTATAGAAGAAGTACCTACCAACAAACATTCGAAATTACCTTCATTTCCGTAGCACGAAACGCACCTCAGAACAACAAACTCGACATCACTTAAGCCATATGATGTTCCAAAGAGCTTGTTAGTATGAAAATGGACCTGTATTTCAACAGTTTGATTCACGATCGTGTTGTGAGCCGTCATTGTAAACGAACGGCTGGTCGTACAAAGCTGCGGATGGTCTTAAAAAATTCTACGGAACAAACTCTATCTAAATATGAAATAAAAAACATATCTACCGTTCTATATGAATTTTTCGAGATATGAGATTTTCAAATTTTCAAAATTCGTTTTGAACCCCTTCCCCTTGACCTAGGGTTATGAAAAGTTTCGAGGACCATTGTGGGGTTGGTCGAAACCCATAAAAAAAATTTCGTAATTTTAACTCAACGCTAACTGGGCAAAGTGCCACGGACGGCGGACGGGGGACGGCGGACGGCGTACGGCGGACGGACGGATTTTTTTTTATTCGATATTCTGAATCTACGTATCTTGAAACGTAAACCAACAAATTTTGAGGGGGGGTTAAAATATTTTTTTCTTTGGGCGATTCCAATGGTTCATTATCGAAGATAATAAACCAAAATGAAGTACGAGGTACGCGGTGTGGGTGTGGGAGGGGGCGCAGAGACATAAAAGGTCTCGTCGTATGGCGCGCTAGTTGGCCACCTGCCAGCCGTATTACGTCATACGCTCGTGCGTCATAGGCTCTGACGTACTTGTTGGCCTCCAGCCAGCCGTCTTACGTCATACGCTCGTGCGTCATAGGCTCTGACGCACTTTGTTGATCTCCTGCCAGCCGTCTTACGTCATACGCTCGTGCGTCATAGGCTCTGACGTACTTGTTGGCCTCCAGCCAGCCGTCTTACGTCATACGCTCGTGCGTCATAGGCTCTGACGCACTTGTTGGTCTCCTGCCAGCCGTCTTACGTCATACGCTCGTGCGTCATAGGCTCTGACGTAATGGCCCGCCGGTCGCTTGTGTTCTGACGTGATCTGAGGGAAAGGGTGAATCAAGGGAACAAATTTTTCCCGTTTCAGTTTATGTGCCAAAGCAAAGACATGAAAATGTCAAAAAAAAATGTGTAAATAGGTACCTAAGCCCAACTGTAATGTCAATTTTCTGACAATGAGTTTTCGACTATAGTTTTCATACCTTTTTACTTAAGTACTTATTGCAATTTGAGACTGATAATGAGCTGTTTGCAAATAAAAAGTCTGATAACTACTTTATTACATCTTATTAATCTATTTTCAAGTTCCGATTCACAGTTGAATGTATTTTATTTAGATGTCGTAAAATTCGAAAACGATGGAATGACGAAACCTGTCGACTACTGACTCAAGTGATACTGTCGACTTCTAACACATGTAGGTCGACTACTAGTGCAAAACCATGTCGACTACTGAAGAAAATGTTGGTCACTGGTATCGACTACTACCTAGAGCATTGGGATTTTTTACAAAACTTGTTTTTCCCTTTTCAAACCATGTTGAATAATATTTCCCGCTGCCAGGTCTTTTAGGGAAGGATCTTGGGTACACAATGAACAGGTTTGCAATGAGAAAAAAACCGAGTGAATATTGAAATGTCATCCATTTCTGACCTATATTTAAAATTTCAAGTATCTAGCTCATCATCAAAATTTAATTTGTTTAAACAAATAGGTATCATTTAAACAATTTTACAGACAAGAAACCGAGTGAATATTGCATTGTGATCCAGTTCTGACCTATTTTTAAAATTTCAAGTCAATAGCTCAGCATCAAAATTTAATTTGTATTATTACAAAAAGGTATTATTTAAACAATTTTACAGATGAGAAACCGAGTGAATATTGCAATGTGGTCTATCCCCGACTGACGGGTAAAATTTCTAGACTGTAGTTTACCTGGAAGATGAAACACTAGGTCTAAATGTCTAGATCCTAAATGTTAGATTAATTATTATTATCAATTTTATCAAGTACCTAGTGAAAATTATTATAATTTATTGTTAGGTATTAATAATTTGTATTTATTATTAATAATTATTATTATTAATTATGATTAATTAATACGATATAATTCTGGGGTTTTAATTACTACATCGGTAATAATGTTTCTATAAAAGAAGTACCTACCAACAAACATTCGAAATTACTTTCATTTCCGTAGCACGAAACGCACCTCAGAACAACAAACTCGACATCACTTAAGCCATATGATGTTCCAAAGAGCTTGTTAGTATGAAAATGGACCTGTATTTCAACAGTTTGATTCACGATCGTGTTGTGGGGCATAATCTTTGAGCCGTCATTGTGAACGAACGGCTGGTCGTACAAAGCTGCGGATGGTCTTAAAAAATTCTACGGAACAAACTCTATCTGAATATGAAATAAAAAACATACCGTTATATATGAATTTTTCGAGATATGGAATTTTCAAAATTTCAAAATTCGTTTTGAACCCCTTCCCCTTGACCTAGGGTTATGAAAAGTTTCGAGGATCATTGTGGGGCTGGTCCAAACCCAGAAACCAAATTTCGTAATTTTAGCTCAACGCTAACTGGCGCGGACGGCGGACGGCGTACGGCGGACGGACGGATTTTTTTTTATTCGATTTTCTGAATCTACGCATCTACTCAAAAACTTTGTTTAGTTTCTCCTAAACAACATTAAATGTTGCAAATTTTGCTTCAACATTTCTTTCTTCGTAGGGCGAAGTAAATCCAAAAATGTCGAAAGGAAAAGGTTCTTCCAGTTCCCTCAATGTCGTTTGTGTTAATTATAAAATTTTATTACCACTATAATCATGAACAATTGTCTCCATATTTCGCCACACGATGGTGAAGTCAGAACTGCGATATCTCATTCCGTTATCAGATTATAGCAGATGAAACGTGAAGAACATCTCAAGCTCAATTGCGCCAGTTTGAGAACGGAATGAGATATTTCAATTCTGACTTCACCATCGTGTTAAGTTAAAAAAAAAAAACCTTCGAAATGAGGTGTCACTTTTCAGACTGTTTAATTTTTGGAATTTATGCGTAATTCCCCCCACCCCCCCCTGAAATTCTCCAAACCTGGTCATAGAGTGGCTCGATTTTGCCCAATATTATACGAACTTAGCGTTCGATTGCCAATACAGATTTTTTGTGGAAATTTGAACTTTTTATTTCATTTTTTTCGAGATTTATCGTCTGGAATGACACATTAACTATTATATACATTCCTACATATGGTTTTTGTTGTCTTTTGTCAGTGAATTCAGGAAGGCCTGGAACGAATTTTGGGATGCAATGTTTCCGGGAATTCGAATTTTAAATATTTTGGACGGAGGACAATAGCTTCCTTTTCTTCGCTAATGTTCTTCTTCATATTATGTTTTATTGGCATTGTTTTACATAACATTCAGCCATGTTACAATGTTAAATTATATTTACAACTTACATGGAGAAAAGAAAAAAAAACTATATATTGTACAAAGATTGTGGAACTGAAGCCTTTTTTCAACCTACTCACATGATATATAATCAATAAAAACAAAACATAATAATTCCACTTCCTGGTAGGAGCATCTCACCGAATACAAATAGTACTCAAAGTACGATATTACTTAAATTTATAAATGAATATATCTCTTGCCAGACTTCCACTTTTCTTACGGCCAACAGAGTCGCATAACTGAACGGGTTACACACCAACGGGTGAACATGGCGGAACATGATTTCCCTGTTCTGAGCGTAAAGAGGACACACCATGATGACATGCTCCGCATCGCCATATGGCTCTCCACAGTCACACGCAGGGTCTTCTCTTTTACGGATTTTGTGTAGGTATGCTGGACATACAACGTGATTCGCTCTCAGACGGCATAAAATGCGAATAAACCTTTTTTCTTTATCGATATGTTTAAACCAAAGTACGGTACGAATGCTTGGATTAATACTTTTGAAAATACTTTCGCAAATGTTCAAACAGCGGACGGAGTGAAAAGCGTTCCAATGAAACAATAATTGTTCTAGTAACGTACCCACTTGATTTCTTATAAATTTATCACATTATTCTCTGTCATTCAATATTCGGGCTATTAAATAGCTGTCGGGCCTGTCACCGACGGGCAGAACTCGGGGTGTGTCCATCTATCGCTGTTACCTGTCCCGGACGGGCAGAACTCGGGATGGATCCTCTTACCTGTCGCTTTACGGATTGTCGCGCTTTGAACATGCAGGGTCTTGTAGTTCAATTACAACATGATGATTTTCGGTCAAAACGCAAATATATGTATGTTGTATTTGGCGAAAACGAAATGGCGATATGTACAAAGCATATGAGATGATTGGATGATATATATCATATGTATACAAGATGGGGTACGAAAACGACACGAACGCGTTGTGATCCTCGGAAAGATAGAACTGACGATATTCAAGTACAAAATATGCGGAAACTGAATGGCGGGTGAAACAATGTAAAAAAGAAAGAAAAACTTGGGGTCACTTGGTACACGTAGTCAAGTGACAGAGAATACTGGTTTGATATGAGCTTGCCTCGAATAACGAAGCAAAAGCAAAGGTGAAGTGGTTGGCAGTAACAAAAGTTCGATCCATTGAGCCGTTTTCGAGAATTTAAAATTTTGATAGTTCGGCTCTCCCATAAACCCCCACCCCTATGCATCGGATCCGGAAGTGAACTTCCTATATCCTTCCCCGATCACGGAAACATTTAAATACGGGAGAAGGGTTCGACCCATTGAGCCGTTTTTGCGTGATTGAAGGACAGACAGACAAACAAACAGACAGACACCAAATTCAAAATCGGCATGGTTCGACTCCATTTCACGCGAAACGAATAACTGTAAACGAAATTTTTCAAAAATACCCAAGGAACACGAAAATCGTCTCTAAATTTAGTTATATAGATCAATTCTAAAACATCTTGACTCATTCGTAAGTTTGTTTCTTTTGGATTCACCATACAAGTCCTTTCATTCAACATCACAAGAACTTTGGCCAAATAGGTGATTTTCAAGATTTAGCTCAACACAATCCGTCTTACCTGCTCGTGTTAGGTCCGATGTCCCTTTCTGGCGGGTCGTTGACATGAGCGATCCCACTCGAGACACCAACTTCGTATTGCTGGTGTCCTATAGCAACCTTTTCCTGACCCCACATCTTCAGCCTGAGATATATTGGTGTCAACCAGCAAGAAAATGTCCAGAAAAAATCTCAATTCTATAAAATAATGGTATCTCCTTGAAACGGGGGTTTTAAAGCCTTAATTTTTAACTGGAGGTAATTTTTAGTAAAAATATCGAAGATTTGGATAACTGTAATACAGTATATAATTATATTAATTATTCATAAATCTCACCACCTCCTCTTGATATGATTACAACTATTTCCGTGGTTCTCGATTTATTGTACATTTAGACTTCCAAATTTCATGATAATCGCGCTTTTTTTTTTTTTTTAAGGAGATCCTGAGTGTTAATAAATATTACGAACAAAGGCAATACTATGTCGTAAATACAAAACTATTCAGATCACAACCTTCCAGTTAAATATATAAACAGCATTGGATTTTATTGGTCGGATTAAGTTTATGTAATCCAAAATTTGGAGCTTGCCAAGATGGATAAGAAACATTATTAAATAATGTTTCTTATCCATCTTGGCAAGCTCCACTTTCGAATAAAACGATGACTAATAATTGTTTGCTAGAAACAATAATTACTATTGTTTCTAGCAAACTCCCCCGACGGTTCAAAGGATTAGATTAAAGAGAAAATGCAACCCAGCAAAGTAAAACAGTCCCTACTATTAGCAATAGGTACACAATAACCCAATACAGTGAAAATCAAAAACATACTTACATTGATCTTAAAATGCTTTTAATGCTTAAAATGCTTAAAATGTTTGGCAGATATTGGCAACGGACAGAGCTAATCAGCATTGAATCTACTTTCACTTGAAAAAGAACGAGAAAAACGGATTGAAGAAGGCAAAACATAGAAAAGGGCAAATACTTATGAAATATGATGTAGGTATATAAGATTCTACTTTTAATGAACGTCATGAATAGGTAAGTAAATAACTTTATGGATGAAAAAAATATTGGAATATTTTCGAGTTTATTTCCAAAATCGAGTCTCTTCTATTATTAATCATTCTTTACTCTGCGGTTTCGGTCTAACGACGTTCGCATACACCGTTTCTGCCAAATCTAGGTCTCAATTAGCATTCACCTTCAACGTTATGTTCTCATCCAAACTTGAAGCCTGATCGAACATTAACTCGAGATGTTAGTTTAGTTTGGTGGCTCTAGGGGAAACTTGGGGGTTGCGGTTGATTTCTTTGTTGTGAACATTTGTCGCTAAAGCGGTTTCCGCCGAATTGATAAATTCAATGTTTCAAATATACATTGAAGAGTTTTGATTAGCTCAGGTATCGTACTTACTGTAAATGACACGAAAATTATCCACAGTAAAATATACGTATATTTCACTCTGGATAATTTTCGTGTCATTTACAGTAGGTACGATAGCAGAGCTAATCACAACTCTTCTTCATATTGGTTAGGTTGCTGATTCATGGAGTATTCGCTGTTGAACCGAAAGGATACTATCAATTAAATCTAGGAAGGTACACTCGTTGATACTCTGAACCTTCATGAATAGTTGTTAGCGAAACACGTTGATAAGGAATACCAGAGGTTTCCGGAGCAAAACCTCTTACCAGAATTTGATAAATATATTCCTCTTAGACGTTGTTCCTAAGGGATCTGTTGACTGAGCTCTTCCTTCAGGTGATTCAGAGGAAATTAGGCTGAGACTCTCCCAGTTCATATTTCACCGGCAACGGCGACCCGCCTCAACTAGTATTATCCACGATTTACCCCGCATCACTTTGATTCATTGCTACTTCACTGTAATATTAGTTGGTATTTTAGTGTTGACCTACTCTTCCTGCAGTATCAATGTTTCACTTGACTTTATTTCCAACCAGAACATAACGGATTAACAATTCTCTCTTGGAATCGCTCAAGAGAGAGAAAATAAATAAAAAGTTAGAAAATAAATAAAAAACCATCCCCTCAAAATTTGAAGGTTTACATTTCAAGACACGTCGATTCCAAAAACGGAATTAAAAAAAAAAAAAAAAAAATCCGTCCTTCCGCCGTCCGCGGCACTTTGCCCAGTTAGCGTTGTGCTAAAATTACGAAATTCGGCTTACGGTTCGGACCAACCCCACAATGATCCTTGAAACTTCTCATAACCCTAAGTCAATGGAAAGGGTCCTAAAAAAATTTTGAAATTTTGAAAAATTCATGTCTCAAAAATTCAGATAATACGGTATAGGTAGTTTTTATTTTACATTTAAAGAGAGTTTAATTTTCAGATTTTTCAAAGACCATCCGGAGCTTTGTACGACCAGTTGTTCGTTCACGATGAGCGCTCAATGTTGGAGCAGATCAAAAGTCGTCAACATGAGGGTGAATCATGCGGCAGCCCGTCGGGTCAATTTCATACTGGCCCAGCTGGTGTGAACACCACGTCTGGTTTTCAGATATCGAGTTCATTAACAATAATTAATAATAATTTACACTACCTACTTAAAATAATTTTTAATACTTACTACTTAATGATAATTCATAATAATAATTAATCTATCATTTAATGATCTAGATATAAGGGTGATCTGCAAGAAGATAATAAACCGTTGTGTCATATTTGAGTCATTTTGAGTTTCATATTTGAGGGCAGCTGATTCAACAAAACTCTGTAATATCGATTTTCGTGTACCTACTCAGATGCTTTCCGTGACTACAGATAGAGGGTAATTTCGAAAATTTCTTGTTTGGTTGGTTGGTTGGTACCAGGTTTTCCAGTATGAAACCCCTTGAATTTTATAAATAGGAAAGGTCCTAAAAAAATTTTGAAATTTTGAAAAATTCATGTCTCAAAAATTCAGATAATACGGTATAGGTAGTTTTTATTTTACATTTAAAGAGAGTTTAATTTTCAGATTTTACATGCCGACTCCTCCCTTCCCCTTAATGAGTTCATTTTCCCGAACACACAGAACAGTGATCTATACGGATGGCATGATCTCATCAGAAAATGATAGATGGCTCTGGAATAATTTGGTTGTCCGATTGCGGTAGTTCATTTCGTTCAAAAATTCTCTAAATGACTTTGACAGCGAGCTGTCACTCTGCATGAAACCAGCTAATCACCCCAGCCTTTGTATCGTTCGAGCCCCATTCCACTTCCCCGTGAACTCCAATTCGGAGTCGGGGAGACGAAAGCCGAAAAACTAACTTACATTATCCATGGCCTTGTTGGCTGTACTAACAAATGGATACATTCGGCGTTTGAAGAGAACAGCTCAGTAACAAAGTCCGTTGTAACAGCCGGTCCTGTTAGGAGTTTGGGAACGCAATCTCCAATGTCAACAGTCTCGTGCCGTGTTGAATACAGCTTTCCTGAGAACATTGAAATTAGTATTCCTGGAAATTCAATTTGTGGAAGTTATTCAAGATTCTTCTCGTAATTATGGGACGATTCCTTCCTGTGAAGGTGGTGTTCGTAATACGAGGGACGTAAAAAAAGTATGTAAGGTTACAACATGTGTTAAAAATTGGAAAATGAATATACTTAAATCAAATTCACAAGATAAGTATCAAAACGTGTCATTATTTCTCTTCATAATCGTCATTGAGGTCAATACATTTTTGAAACCTGGGGACCAGTTTTTGTATGCCCTCGTCGTACCCATACCTTCCGCTCCACCTCCCGAAACCATTTTTCGACAGCACCCTGGGTCTCCTCGTCATTTGAAAATCGTTGTCCGACCAAGCCCGGGAAGTAGGTTGAGTATGGTGGGTGAGTCACATTATCCCACCCTAATGAAACAAGCAGGTCCTGAGTGAGACCTAGCGTCGTCATGAAGAGTGACACACCACGAATCAGCATTCCTCGCCTTTTGTCCTTGATTTGTTCAAATTATTGAGTGTTTCACAGTATGCAGCTGCATTGGTGGTGGTTCATTTAGGCATAAAATTGACATATGATATCCCTTTCCGGTCCCAAAAGACAGATGCCTTGATCTTCCTCTCTGAAAATTGGACTTAGCATTTTTTGGTTGATGGTGAATGGGTATGGCTCCACTGTGCAGACTGCCCTTTTGAATCAGGAGAATAGTGACACACACACGCTTAGTCACCAGTCACAATTGAGTCAAGAAAAGTTTCACCCTGGCTTCCATACCGTTCATGAAATTCGCGTGCAGAGGTAGGTGGAGCGATTGGAGGACGAACTGTTTGACGCTCTTGGCTGCTGTGACGACATTTCGTTTGATGATTTGTTTTGACCGTTGAAAGCCGCTCTACCTACCTGTGGTGACGAACTCTGAAAAACAAAATTCCCTTGTAGCCTTACCTTCTGGACGTCCTTCGTATGTACTTGTTAGAAAGTCAGTAATTCCATCCGGTACATGACCCTACAGCAATCGGTCTGCAGCCTGTAAAACCTTTGGAACTCCTCTAATCACCCGGAAAAGAGGTTAAAGTCACCTGAAATAATTATAGGTACGCGGGTTGATGAGCAAAATTTAAGACCATTTAATGGTCTTAAACAATTGCCGACAACTTTAGATTTTGACCTATATTGAGACCGAGCCTTGTAATCCATGAAGTACTCGACTCTAATGTTAAGAGGAATTCGGGGAGTTGTACATTTCCAACCAGATAAACTTGACAGCTGTACTTTGGGTTTAGATCAATCTAGTTAAGTGATGTGTCTCTCTGGAAGGGGGTGGATTGAATGAAACAGTTGCGTTCGAACGGGATCGATAAGACAACACAAATCAGGATCTACTCCGTCTCCGTCCCCTTTTTTCACAAAGATTTATGGAGGATGTTATACATTTCTCTGTTGGGGTAGTCCCTGTCTTAAAGGGACGTAACGAGGTTTTTAGATAATCTTTCAATGGTGTAGGAAAGGCGGGATACAGTAATTCAGAGTAGTACTTGTTGTCTGGTGTTCGAGATCTTGGTATTAGGTTCAAGAATCACGATTATACGTGTCATCCTAGAACGATGCAAATTTATCACAATTTCCAACGGGATGGCCGATTTTGAACAGATCAGGCAAAAGCTTCTTTCGAGAAGATGGAGAGTGTGCTCGTCAATATAAATCTGCATCTGCCTTTCCACTTGCGTAGCGCCCGATGCTATGTTTTTAGCGTTCTGTATGATGGGTTGGAGGCTGGGACATTCACCGTGGCCATATGGGCATTAAGCACCAATCATTTGAGATGTGTAGGCATAAAAGGCTTATTTCGAATTGCCGTGAAGAAACAACAAATTGAGCAGTTGTACAGAGAGAGGAAAAAGAACGTGAGGAAGACAGGAGGTGCTCCTCATTTCTGCTTCGCGGTGAGAACTGCCCAATTCTTACAGTTGGAACCGACAAGTTCTTACTGAAGCTAGGTTAATTAACGCCGGGAATTTTACCCGCCATGTACGTCGTTACCGCCATGATCCCATATTTTAAATCTCACAACTCTTAACTATCCGCGAACAACGTCTAGTAAATGATTCATTGCGAAACGAGTTTGAGACAGGATCGAGGATCTCCTTGGACTCGCCGCAGGAATCGACGAACACCGATGGCAAAACATACTGGCGAAGTGCAATGTGATCCGCCTTTAAACCGTTGGCTCTCTCAAGAAGAGAATGCCAAGTGATTAATTAACATAAAAGAGAAGGGACGACACTGCGTCTTCTTACTCCCGCGACCCGGGGGATAAATGTGAAGAACCTCCGGAGCTCACGGCGGGCGAGGTCGCTTTGAAGCAACGCGACTTGTCGTTTTGATTAATTTCGGTTATAAGGCATTCCAGAAACGATTTCATTGTTCCCGTAAAGACTTGGGAATTTAAACCGGTGGGGAGGCATCTCGAGAAACACCTTCACGAAGAGAGCTACCGGAGAAGGTTCATTTTACGAACGGTTTGGCGAGAATTACATTAACGCCCTGCTTTGACCACCACCACAACATTTTGATAATTATTGTATAGTGTAGAAAGAGATTAAGAGCATTGATTTTCTACAGTCAATAGGTTTATCCCAAAATTGTGTAAATAAGTTCAACCCTATTCTATCTACCTAAACTGTGTTGCTCAAGGAAAGATGCCAAAGTTGACAAGTTCCTAACTAATACGCATGTTGTTTCCCAAAGTTCACCAAATGGTGATGGTGTAGGTTCGTTGGTAATGCAGGTCGTATAATGGAACGTACCTTACAACAGTAGGTACGCCCAAGGACGCACCGCCTGATTTAGTTGAAAAACGTTGAACCTCATCACCAATAAATTTGACAGCTTGAATTTCTGCTGTATATGCACCTCCTGGGGAAAACACACGATACATTTCCCAAGAAACGGGTCGGTTGTAAGATTACAAAATCCCGCGCTACTTTTGTTCCACGGTTTCGTCGCGTTTTTTCCCAGTTAGGTGATGGCTAAAGCATGTTCCATGCTAAAATCGTTCTAGTGTTGTAAGGTATTTTATTGACCGTATGGCTCATGCAAATAAATAATTCGTCTATCTTATCTATCCATCCACGAACGTAGTTAGATACTCACTCACCACCTCAGATGAAACAGGAGTGCAACTAGATTTTGGCTTCACAACACTGAACTGAGGATGAACGAGACAGTCGTGAAAAGCCCATCTCTATTCCAAAAATTAGTTGTTAATTGTTACCGAAGCCCCAGTGAAGATAATCGGTTGCTTCAGGAATTTTCAGGTTCCAAAATGGATATCAGGTGATGTGGCCGATAAGGGCAGAGCAGGTTTATGACGAAGTTTTCAGTTTATGATGGCTTGTATTTAGTAATAAGTACCTGATTAGTGTCAATTTATCGGATTAATTAATAAATGAATTCAGTCGTGATATTAGTTTTTAATACTCGAAGGCCTACACAATAACAATAATGATGTATAGTACGTTTATGGTACTTAACGATTCATACTGAACAATTCTTCCTGTAGCATTATGACTAATAGCTAGTTTTGAAGCGCCTTACCGACCATTGACTCTCATTTTCAACTTACCTGATTATTTCCAAGGTTGTCAATAAACATTGGTGAACTTCGATATTACATGAATGGACTTTCACAGAATATTCAAATAAACGAAGAAATCCGTTAATCTTAGAGGCCAAACTTTGTGATAAAAAGCACTCAGATATTTATTGTGCTTAGTTGTGCTGTGGAAATAGCCACCCACTCCTTCCAAGGTGTGAATATGAATTGAAATATTGCATAGAAACGTCTTATCTCGATGACTGCGTAGTCTCATGAAGTAGGTATTCCTCTGAGGTATTGTCGGAGATCCTTGTACACAGAGTATATTTGTTTGAATATGGAGACAAGCTCGACCATTGTAATGGCTTAGTTCGTTATCAATCTAATCAAGGCTGGTATGAAGGAAGTCATCATATTTATAGCGTAAGTGCGAATGTTGACTTGCAATGCTCTGTTTGTAGGCGTATGTATCGTGTTGGAACCGAGATACAAATTATATCTCTCACCCACTAGACTAAATTGGCCTATAAGATAAGTGCAGGGGAGCTCCTAAGTGAGAGATAGTGGATAGCAAGATACCGCCCAACAGACCCCAATGTCCCACCACCATCCTGCGTCTCCTGTATTAATAGCTGGAGTAACTCATTCCCCTTCCATGTCTCCATACCCTTCCCACCACCCTTTAGCTCCTCGGCCTAACTTTATTGCCATCTCCTACGCCTATTTCACCTCCTTTATCCACCCACGTCATCTCGGGTCTCCACTGTATCTTAATCTAAACACTTTGCCAGCCACGGTATTCTCCCCCTTGTCGTAATATACCTACCTGCTGTTTGCGCCATTATTTTCGCCTTCCTTAACCACCCCGAGTTATACCTGTGTACATTCAACCTCTCCTACATGAACATAAATGTGTTGAGTGCTTATCGGAATTCCACTCTCCAATGCAAATTTAATCTTTCAACTTGGGTGTCGAAATTTCTGTCCACGCTAATTGAAGTACCCAGTTGATGGATGACGGTACTTAGTGTAATCTTGTACTCCCATTCACTTCGTTTTGAATCAACCAAGACCCAATCACGGCTACTAATTTAATACGTGTGGGTCTAATCGTAATTGCATATTTTTATGCTTCTGCAACCTATGTGACCGACGCTCATGGTATTGAGTTGAAATTTTCAACAATCTTTTAGGTTGGTTCCTCAATACCGTTGAAACAACACAATCGCGCCAAGCATCAAAAATGCACTTTTTGAATGCTTACCCTTCAAGTAAACCTCTACACCCCAACTTTTAAAAACAAATTTATAACGGTGAACTTAGCCACATCACAAAGCCTCGTTTACAGTGGGAGAGGAATTTTCCAGAATAAAATGGTTATCCATACTGTTTGTAATTTATGTGCAAGTGAAATAAACTCATGAAACAAATACATTCGTGAAATGCAATTTATTAAACATAATTAAATTATATTTATTCAATGAAAATTCTTCATTTCTTACATAGCCATGCTGCATGTCGGGAATTGTTTATCCAATTC
The DNA here is from genome assembly GCA_963920205.1 of Stenodema calcarata. Classification (NCBI taxonomy): domain Eukaryota; kingdom Metazoa; phylum Arthropoda; class Insecta; order Hemiptera; family Miridae; genus Stenodema; species Stenodema calcarata. The sequence continues at coordinate 15,306,323 of OY986050.1, read as the reverse complement.
TGTGCAATGAAATGGATAGGAATTACACTTCCATTCGAAGGGAGTACTACATGTCCTATATAGTTTTTCACCGGAGTATGGATTTAGCGGAAATTGTTGAAGACTGTTCATTTTGGAGTTTTCGTTCCATCTTCAAACCCTGAAGCAGCCGATTCTTCCTACTTTGTCAACAGCTTGAATGCATCACCAATTTCATTCGAAGAAGCACTTTTCGAGAATCAGACTTAGGCTGTCATTCAGGGCGGACCGCACAATGTGCGGCAATCTCCTGGGGCCCTTTCGGTAAGTCCCGAACCCACAAACTCTTCATCCACTTCTTGTGAGTATTTATCTCATTGTGTTTTTCCTTCGAGAGGAGTTGGGTGAATAGAAATGGGGGAAATCCCTCTTGCTTCCCCCATTACCGTTTCAAGACCGAAACAGGAAGAAGCGGCCCAATTATATTGCTGAGGGATATGAAGGGTCCGGTCGCTCATAGAGCTCTCATTAAGAAAAGGGACGGAGGCATTGTACGGAGCCCATCGATCCTTCGTCCCGGGCTTCCCCCAAGTCTTCCTTGGGTAGGACCTTAATTCGGCACCTACTTCACGATGACCCTGCGTTCGCTTGCAGCGTATTAGCTAGAACTTGTTTATTGCATTGAACTGGTGCTAGAAGAAGATAATTATAGGGGTGGGGGGGGGGATTACGCATAAATATCTTATATCCTTTCTCAAGCTGGAACACTTTGAAGATGAAGAAACGTGGTTGTTACTTGAGATGTTCTTCACTGTTCATCAGCTCTAAACTGATAACGGAATGAGATATTGCAATTCTGACATCACCATCGTGTTCAGCGTTATAAACTCTATAAACTGAAGTGTTACTCGGCAGAACAGGAGACAAAAGTGTGCTCTTATAGCCATGCTGCATGACTGGTATGTGGAATTACGCCCTTTCAACATTCAACTATTCAAATCTTCTAGATCCATTGGTGGTATCCGATTCCTGGACGGTACCGCAACTCACGAATACCTCACATATCTCTCCCATGATGATGAGATTAATGAGAGGGACTACTGGTTTCTTTCTCCATTTGACTATTGATGTTCGTAGTATAAAGCCCAGAAATGTCAACTTCAGAAAATGTTGTGAACGATTCGAGTCATCATGTTATTGCTCGAAGTGCACAAATAGTTTGATCTGTTGTAATATTCGGCTATGTAATTTATTATTTTCTCTGTGAATAGGTACTGTTAAAAGTGTTCTCAGTTGGTTATATTATAATACCGTATACCTACGGTAATACTGGATTTTGCAGAGCAGCATATTGCCATTGACGGAAGGAGTACCACTCCTGACAATGTCATACCTACCACATATTCACTAATTTCGAACAACACAATTTGTGATGAAATGCAGAAGTCACTTTGTTACGAATATTCGAAGAATTCTGTGTGACTTTGTAATGGTTCATTCTGCCCCTCATACATTTCGAACGTGGGGCCCCGACCGTGGAAAACCGTCATTAAATTTCCCACCCCTCTCATTCCTACTTGGAAAATCGTAATTAAATCGTTTCGCACAATTAAATCTCGACCTCAGAAACTTGAGGCATTCTGTTATATAGGCCCTGGGTACCGGCTTCAATTATCCCTTTATAGCTCGCTGGGACGAGGAGAAGGCAAAGGGTTAATAATGAAGGAATTCCAGAAATAATTAGCTCGACCCTTCCCAGGAAGCATTCGGTGTTTCCGTCCACAGCACCTTTCTGCACTATTGATCGAAGTATGGTCGATCATGGTGGTTTTTATTGAGTTTTCATCCAGTACCCAAACCAATATTCCTACCTACCTCCAGTTCTCTCAGTCAACCAATCAATCAATAAGGAACACAATAACAACTTCAGTTTTTCTAGTTCCTTATTGTAGGTATCCATTTAGTAATTTGGCATCAGAATAGGTAATTATAATTATTATTTCCGCTCTCATGCTTTGTTGACAAAGTCGGTTCGATGGGGTCATCTTTCCTTGTTATTAAACCACCTGGTTATTTATATACAGTTCGGTTCAGACGAGTTTTCTGGCAATATCTGGCGAATTCATCGATACAGATTTTTCAAATGTACTTCATTTAGTACAAAACTAGCTGTCGGGCCCGTCGCTGGCGGGCAGAACTCGGGGGTGTCCATCTACCTCTGTTACCTATCCCGGACGGGCCGAACTCGGGATGGATCCATCTACCACTCTTACCTGTCACTTTACGGATTTATACCACTTACATGTCCCTTTACAAACCCTTATAATCTTAAATACCAAAAATAATATTCATCTGTCTCACGGGAAGGAAGAATTTCAGATTTTTATATTTCGGCTTCCCTATAAACACCCACCCCTATGCATCGGATCCGAAAGTGAACCCCCCCCCCCCATGTCCTTCCCCGGTCAGAGAAAACTTTAAATGAATTTTTAATTTTTCGAGCCATTGAGCCGTTTTTGCGTGATTGAAGGACCGACAAACAGACAGACAGACACCAAAATCAAAATCGGCATGGTTTGACTCCATTTCACGCGAAACGAATAACTAGTGAAATTTTCCGAAAATACCCAAGGAACACGAAAATCGTCTCTAAATTTAGTTATATAGATGCTGAATTTTATTTTTGTTTGAAAAATTGAGTAAAAGTTCAAGCGGACATAGGTAAATTTGAACAAAAGAATGTCAGTCACAACTTAGATTTGAATTAGGATGCGTATTTTTGACATTTGTATGCTTTTGTAAGTCCGAAGTATGGTCTTGATACACATGATCCCTAAGACGGCTGACAGAAGTGACGTAGATCAACACAGGCCCATAGCCCTGGTCAGTACAATAGTTAAAAGCTTCACACAGTGTCTAAGCAAGCGACTAACGGATTGGGCTGAGGAGAATAATATCATCCCTGAATGTCAGGCGGGTTTTAGGCGTGGAAGGGGATGCCGAGACAACATATTCATATTGAACTCGCTGATTGCACTGAGCTTACAAAAAGATAAAGGCAAATTATATCGTGGGTTCGTGGATTACCGAAACGCATTTGGGTCCATACCTCATGAATTGCTGTGGGGCGGAATGGCTGAATTGGGGATTCGCGGAAGGATTTTGGAGGTTCTGCGAGATTTGTACTCTAAAGCTAAGATAGCCATTAAAGCTGAAAACTCGACGACAAAATTCCATAAAGTTGAGCTTGGAATTTTGCAACGAGATTCGCTCTCACCGTTGCTCTTCAGTCTCTACATACAAGGCCTCGAGCAATTCATGAGGAATAGAGGATTGACTGGGATAAATGTCGGAGGACATTGCGACATATTAATCCTTATGTTCGCAGACGATATAGTCGTATTTGGACACAGCCGGGTTGACATAGGACGAAAAATGGAAGCTTTGGAAGAATATTCAGTGTCATTGGAATTGGCAGTCAACCCGAAGAAAACCAAAGTGGTCCGTTTCAGTAAGGGCCCTCCTCCTACTGGTGAGAACCACATTATGCTAACCAAGGACCGCATCGATTTTACACAAGAGTACACCTACCTCGGAGTCCCCTTCTCCTCCTCTGGCGTATTCCACAAAGCTAAGGAGGGATTCAAGGCCAAAGGATTGAGAGCTTGGGGTAGCGTACGTCAGGTCTTGGCGATGGGGAGGTGCAGTAGTTGGGAATCCACGTGCAGGTTGGTGGATGCTATGGTCTCGTCGGTTGTTCTGTACAGCAGCGAAATTTGGGCATTACGCTATCTCGACGAACTGGATTTAGTCCAAACAAGGATTTTCAAGAATCTCTTGACTCTCCCGATGTCTACCCCAAACTACATGGTCCGAGCTGAGACTGGAAGACTGAAGTTGGGAGTTTTCGTCGTTGAAAGGGCGCTCGGTTGGTGGGAGGCTTTGCTGCGTATGAGTCCGAAAAGATATCCTCGTGCATGCTATAACCGACTCCTGTCTACCTCTAACGTGGCTAAGAGCAACGACAGATTTAACTGGGTCACTCACTTGAAAAAAGTAATTCTTAAGCTTGGGTATGCCTCTCTGTGGGAAAGCCAGAACGCGGAGGAAGTTGCCAAGAAAAAACAAGCCGTACTCAACAGCTTTGCAACGATGGTGGCTTACGAAGACTACGAGAGGGTAATCTGTTCGTCGTACAGCCAGACTTACCTTTCTACGATCGATGGCTACTCGTCCCTGCTGGGTTACCTGAACTGGGACATCCCATTCGACGTCAAACGTGTGATTGCCCAGCTAAGACTGAGGAGGGAGACTAGCCTCCGCATTTATCATAAAGGGGTTGTGTGGAATGTTGACGCAGATTCCACATGCATTCTTTGTAATACACAGGAGGTCGAAAATGTCGAACACATTTTTTGCAGCTGCCCTCACTTAAAAAACGAAAGAGTTCATTTTTTTGGTTCGGCCAGGTTAAGTGAGGAATACCTGAAAAAGTGCTTATTATGCTGTCTGAACAAGGATCTTGTCTTTAGACTATATAATTTCACAATGATTTATTTAAAGCGTAGGAAGTTCTTAGAAGAATTGCTGGTGGACATAGGCTTACTACATTGAAAATCCACTTTGAAAGTTTATGTTTATTCATGAAGTACTTAGTTTAATTTCTTCTGTTTGTTACTCGTGTCTTTGTGGCAAAATATTGTACTATGTCTGCGAACTCCTTTGTTGTAAGGGTCGCTGCTACCCATAACAGCAAATAAACCATTGATTGATTGAAGTCCGAAGTATACATGTGAATAGCAATTATACTAGTTAATCTGGGAGTCGAGTTTTCTCCAACACTTTTCAGATTCCAGCAGTTCACTGAAATCTCTCGAATTTTCAGGAAAATATCCTAGATGTGACCGAAGGAAGTGAAGTTTTACGCTCATGAGACACCTAAGATCCTGAAAGTTCTGACTCAGCAAGTCTTCCACTAATTTTGTATAGTTTGCATCCTTGTTATTTCCGAAAACCCCGGTCACAACTGATTTAAAACTTATCCAAGCGTTCTTTTCACGGATACTCATGGTGGTTTCCAACTCGGGATCCTTCACCAGCTGGCGGATCGGTGGCCATCATAACTTCCTCCCTTAATTCTTTCAGAAGTACTTTTAGGAATTTTCTTCCCCAAATATTGAAAACAAGGGTTTTCTCTATTCAGGTCTTTAACAAATTGTTTCATGTATCATGGTGGAAACAGCACGTTCTTGGGGTTCATCAACGGACTTATGACGTTGATCAAGTGGGTTCGTGTGGGGTTCCATAACAGTGTGCAGACAGTTTGCTGCTTTATTTCGCTTGATAAGACGAAGTTCTGTAGTTCTGACGATTGTTTATTGTCTGGATCTTCTCTATATAAGTGTCAGCTGTTGAGTCTCATATTTCGAAGACGTTATGGGGTTTTTTTTCAAAAGGTTTTTTTACCAGTTCTCAGCTCGACATTAAGTCTTCCTTGATTGTTACTAATCCAAGAAGAGATGGAACTTGGATGATTAACTGCCCACCGACAAAACACAAATTTTGACTCATTACTGACCCTAAAACCTGTATTAATGTACTATAATATAATAAAAATAATGAATAATGAAATATTATATTATAATCTATTATATTATCTATATTATATTATAATATAGATCGGTGTATCGCGAACCATCATATCAGTGGGGTGAGCAAGAAACAAGAAAGGGTATCCAGTTGTTAGCTGGGCCTGATGGTTATAGGTAAGGGCATTCCTCGGTCTCAAGGCGCCACTACCCTGAGCTAACCCGCCGGCCCGAAGGGAGTCTCGCGTTTCTGGTTATATGCGAAGGCGACCCGGGCTTCATAATGCCGCCTCTCCTGGGCTCCTGACATTTATATATCGTCAGGGGAAATTAATGAAATGGTATCATACTCATAGTTAGGGTCTGCCCTCACTCCTTTTCCTCGGAGGTCTCCCTCCTTTATTGCTCTGGTAAAGGCGAGCAGGGCATTAAACTAACATCTACTCATTTCTCACGGCTCATAAAGCAATGGCTTTTCCTAATATTTGTCAACACAGAATCAGCCTCACTAGGTTTTTTCTCTGTTCCTACTTCCATAAATCCTGCCAACCCTGTTTCTACGTTCTGCGTGTTCAAGTGCTTTATTTGTTTTTCCCAAGTGTTAATGCAAATTAGGAAAGCAAAAACTGAGATTAAGAGTTATTACAGTGGGTCCAAATTTTCGACAAAAAGTCGAAATGTATTTTGCTCCATATAATTTGGATCTACAGAAAAGTTAAGTATTTAAGGAACGCTTTTTTCCCTCAAAATATCTGATGGGTACTTGTGTGAAATTCTCCATGAAAATATCGATTACTAATCCAAATACCATTGAGTTGAAATGTTCAAATGTATGTACTATACAGATGTACGAAAACTATGTCCATCCACCACCAGGATGCACCACTTTCTGCCGCCTCAAGCACCTTTCCAAATGTTGGAATTAAATGTGGTAGGGAATAGTTTCCGATGATTTCGTTATTAGTTCATACTACATGTTCAAACCTGTGTACTGCACAGATATCCCAAAACTATGTCCATCCGCCACCAGGATGCATCACTTTCTTCCTGCCCAAAATTAAATGACTTGAGATGATAAATTATTTGATAGAGAGAGATCATAATATAATAATATAATAATATATAATAATATAATAATATATATTATATAAGATTATACAAAATTGATGGTTATTTATAAATAATCTCAAGTCATTTAAATAAATGCACTAGCTAATGGTACCTCAACAAAACTATGAAGAATTCTATTGTGATGAATTAACAAAAAATAAATCGCTAATTGAGATTAAGTGCGTAGTATCGAAAAAAATCCTTTGTATAGGATCGTTTTGAAGAAACAGCTCTCCTTGACTCTTGGAGCCGATTCTCGTCAAAAGAAATATTTAATAAGATATTCGAACGCGGGAGCCATTGGAGAAAATTCCCCTTGAAGGGAGCGCGGAGGAAAAAGAACCCTGCTTGCTATTCAAGGAGCGAACCAGGCATCCACCAACTAAAACGCCGTTCGGTTAGCTGCTCGTAAGGGAGCCATTCTTATCTCATCTGCTACACTGAAAGCTCGTTTGTTTTACAGTGAGGAGCAGAATATATTCAGGGAAGTGTTCAAGGATGGGTAGTGTTCAAGGATGCCTAGCGGGCGAATTTAGTATGCGACGGTACTTCTCGAGGACGGGCCCAGGCTGGTTATAAAATCTTAAAATCGGGGTCAGTGTCGCCCCTGCGATGGTAATGTAGGGTCATTTTTTTTCTGGGTCGGTTTGTCAATGGGAGGAATGTGAATCATAGACTAAACCGTTTGTCATTACCCCATGTCCACGTGGAACAGTTACAGATCTACAATAGAGACAGTAGAGACGATAATTTTGCTCCAGACTCTCCGAAAGTAGTGTAAACATTGTGATCATTATTTCTGTCAGGGGTGGGGGGGGGTCCTCCAAAATCGCATTTTTAATTGCATTTTGAAGTTCAAGACGTCGTGTACCTGTTTGGTTCCGTGTCTGTCTGTCTCCGAATCGTTCTCACACGCATAAGTCCATTTTGCCTTTTGTTGCTTGTTGAGAGGTTATGGGGGTCGTTATCTAGATACCCTCATTCGTCGTACCCCTGAAACACAAACCTCACAAATTCGTTTTTGTCTCGCACAAATTCTGATATTTTTGACTAATTCTGATGAAATTCTTAGAGATCATGCGCATAGGGGCTCGAAGGTGGTTCTATATGAATTTCCTCGAATATCGAATCGAACGTTAGTCCTAGCATTCGTGAACGTGAAAACCTTGCGAAGATATAACTTCGTTTCTATCCGTCTGATTAAGATGCAAATCGTGAATGTCAAAGGAGTAGGATCGAAAATAGTCCCATGTGAAGTCTCATCGAAATCCAATCAAATATAGTTTCGGAATTTCGTCGAGATTCGTTTGGGTCAATCATCGAAGCATATTCAACTCCATCTAGAAGAAAACAAGCTCTACGAACTGCTGAGCCTCTGCAAACTTGGAAACTTGGTATGTATTCCTCATGTATCCTCCGTGCCCTAACAAATGTCCGAAGAATATTTGAGTTGAGTAATCAATGAAATAAATATTTTTCATCCCGACAGTACAATATTTGCACTCGTTGGATTGGTTACGTGCCTCAACCGTACAACGGCCATAATTATTCTTGCTTAAAATTCAGTATTATTCTCCCCCTGTTGAAGTTGGGTCAACAGTCGTTTAAAACAACACTGATTGTCACCGCTCTATTCATTAGCTCTAATCAAATTACTCCATTTACATGCAGTTCGCGATCCGCTTCCGTAACGAATCAATGTGACTTCGTTAAAGCTGGGTGTACATTTTTGGTCGTCGCTGACCTGGTTTCAGCCATTGATCGAAGTTGTCATTTACCGAAACCAAAAGGTGTAACTATATTTATTTTCAATAAGTATACAATAATGATTTTCCAAGGGGAACAACTATAAAAAAGGTATGCTATGTACCTTTCTATCTCCTTAATAAGTGTTGATTATTCAATATATCGTTCAACTTCTTGACTCAGCCCCGTTCCTATAATATAATATGAATATGGTAAAATATATATTTTATTTGTTGATTATAGAAAACTTGATAATTATTGAAAGGTATCAAAGTTTTTATACTCATTAAGGAAAGAAGTGCGTGTAGTTGCAGTTTGAAATTGAAGTTTTCATGACCATTATTCGTGATTAGGAATTATTCACTGTGCATGTTGAAAGAATTGATAACATTTAGAATCTACATCGTGGCCAGATATTTTAATAAGAATTAATATACGCACAGTATTTGTAGGTATTGTTTATGCAATGATTAGTGTTTTTCTGGGCTCAATTAATATTAAGAAATCTGCCAATCATCTTCAAGAAGTTCCACTGAGTCTTGCACTTTGTTGTATTGTTAAGTGACTCTCCCCAAGAAAATGCTGTCAAGGACTATGAGTCAAGTTTCCCGCATCTCCCCCTTCAATCTCGGTTCAGTGCTCGTTTCCCCTCTCCCCACGTTCGGCGATACTTGGACATCAACAAGCTAAGATTGTGTGGCTTCCTCTCCAGATGACGTAATTTCTGGTTGTTTTCCTCGGTGTCCCGCCCTCGAATTCTTCTCCATAAAAACATCTGTCGCATTTCTATGTTTTCCTTTTGCAGGATCCTGTTTTACTTGAAATCGATACTCCAGATATGAACTCCCAGATAATGAAATTGGTTCTTTTACGTTCCGTATTTCTTGAAACTGCTGATCTAGGTGTGTGTGGCACCTAATCACGAGTCAGATATACTCCCGTGTTCGGCGGGCACAATCGCCTACGGTCCTTGAAGGAGAATATCATACTCGTCACCGACGTTAATAGTCTACAGTGAAAATGTAGTGGCTAAATGTAGTCAATTTTGGGTGGGAAGCTGCTCCCTGACTCGTAGAGTGCCAAAAGAAAGCACTAAAGATTATTTATCCATTTAGTCCGAGCAGCGGCTCGGTCGAGCTCTGAGTGGCTTTTACATAATTTATGAACGAAGATAAACACCCGGCCTGAATAGATTATAAACATGTCTATCTTCATATCCCCCGCCAGAATAGAGTTTTCCGCCTCTCAGCAATCTTCTACTCGGAAACCCAATTTTCTTCATAGCTATGAATAATATTTCGTACGCGAAAAAAGAAAAAAAACCGGTGAGTTTACTTTTAATTATATTTTATTTATTCGGGGCCCTTCCCTAGCTCCTTGCACCAGAACGTATTTCGCCCCGGGGAAATACATTACGTCGCTCGTCTTCTGGCATAGGCCTGAGTTCTTTCATTTTTCATTCCAAACAACGCTTCTGAGTGAAATCCTTTCTGGATTTTCCGTGAGTTATACGTTAGAGTAGATATCTGTAACGGCCGTATGTTGTATGCAAATATTCACACTATATACAACCAATAATGAGATGCGGAATATTTCTACGGGTTCAATATCAACTTCATTCTGTCCAACACATTATTGTCCCATCTCTTCGATATTTCTATCAACCCGTAGCTTCCAGTGAAGAATGAGAGGGACAGGTGAGCTCCAGGGGAAGTTACTGTTAGACTGACAGGGGAGACGTCTGAAAATGATACAACCCTTCTCTAAAGCTCTAAATCCGGCCTCATAAACAGAAAGGGCTCAGATGGTCTGGCAAAACAACATTTTAATCTAGGGAAGGAGACCTGTCAAGGGAACGAGCTGGTTTACGGGGAGGTTTGGGTAGTAACATGGAAATCACATCCGTGTCTGGAGGGGTATGTCGTACCACTCTCCTCAAATATGTCATGGCGATAACTATGGTTTGCTTTTAACTGAACAAGTTCGATAAATTATTCCATAATATGGAATAATTTGAGATACCTATCCAGGCGCGGTGGTGACGCACGAGTGGGCTTGAGATTTCATGACAAATCAAAAATCACAGAAACCTTGTTTATAGTGAATGAGTGGACTCCTTCTATATAAATAGGGTTTCTGTGATTTTTATAATATTACAATATTCCACTCCTTCTCTACAAACAGGGTTTCTGTGATTTTTGATTATTCATGAAATCTCAAGCCCATTTGTAGGTCACTTCCGCGCCTGGCTAGGTAACTCAAATCTCTCTGAATGTCTCATCAAGTTTTCCTTGATACCTTTCCATCTTAGTCTATGATTATTTCTGGATCAAACCTTATCTATGCGTAATAGTCTTCTCATGATTAGTACTGGGTCATGATATTACTGGGTTATGTTAAGAAGGACTGTGCAACATTTCAAGATGATTGGTCCTGTTACCCAGGCTGTAGACTCGTCGTAAATAGTGGACAATATTTTCCGAAAATGTCTGTTTTTTGGTTTCTAAAATATTTTTGGGAAGAGACAATGGTTTAACTGCGTTTCGTGACCGGTCAACATGCACTTGTTACGTTCGTTTTACTCAGCTTGTGTGCATCCCTCCGACTCATTTGTCAGCGAAAGTAGTCGTATGAGTTCATTCCCCCATCATCAGACGTTGGTAGTTTTGTGGAATAACAGATCATCCCCAGCTTGTTTATGTACATCATTCAAGTTTTCTTAAAGGAGAAGGTGTATTTTCCCATCATGAGTTAAATGCTGGGTAACATACCCATTGAGAGATCTGCTGCTGCAGTTCTCCCAATTTACATACCTAATAATATTATGTACATAATGTATGTACATTACGTACATAATATCATCAAAGCCGCTTATTTTAGATCATAATAATTATGCGTATGTTTCCAATATGGACGTTTGTAACTGATCGAATTCCTCATACCAATTCGTAAACATACAGTCGACATTTTAACTGTTAACACACATTATTCCACATGGGCGTGAACTGAGTATCGTCGATGTAACAGTGACTTCCTATAACTCAATTTTTGGGACTTTTTTTTCATTTATGGTATCTTTCCGGTGTCTTCCACCGATTAATCGAAACTCCTAGTGGAGAAAATCTTATCTAAATATCGAGAACGATCTAGGAGAATTTCCTCATACCTCATCTTGATGAATCTGATGTTTCTTGGCTCCCTTGAAAAGTTGCGATTTTCGAAATATACGATGTCACTGTAACATCGACGGTCTGTATTATATCTTGGTTCTATAACCTAGAGAAAAATTAAGAGCGAAAAACTTGCCGTTGTTCGTTCAAAGCACACTTACTGGTGGGCAATCTCTTTGTGCTATCTTCCGTCGGGTAAAACACACAGCCGGAGGATGTCATGTGACCTCCCCAGTTCACCCTCACGAGACGAAGAGCCCTTCAGCTCAAGACAGCTTAAAACACAACGAAGGAACCTGCTAATGAGTAAATCGCGGCGGCGGGGGCTTTTAAAAGGCTCGAGACGCTTGTGAAAATCTCAGTGAAGTGTACTAAAGATTTGGAGGATGTCAAGGGGGATTCCATTTTAATAGGGGGGCTTATCCAGCACGTGCTGACTTGGCATTGAAAGAGAAATAAGACTGCGGATATTCCATGATGATCTTGACGTTTGAAAACACGGTAAACACAAATGGGAGCGCAGAGCTTGAACTTCAAAATACGCTTCGAATCACAACGCAAAAGAACCATCATAAAAGTTTCTGCATGAACAATCGTAATCTCACGCTTCTCTTCTTAGTTGCCTTTACTTCATTGTGTGACTATTCATGTTAGACCTAGTGGGGGTATAACATAAAACATATTTATAAAATATGTACCCTCAACAACATTTCATCGCAGTTCTTGCTTCATCCGTCGGTATTTTATTTCTTTTTTCAATACTTGAGCACTCAAATGGGTATTGGGCGATTCCATACCCACCCGCTGGTTAGCACCAACCTGAGTAGCAACACCATGAACGTACTCAGCATTTCCTTCGGTCTTTCATTTCAAGTGCCTGGATTTTCTATTGTGCCGGAATTCACCCTCCATTCTCCTTCTCGATATCTGCTCAACCAATTTATTTTCGACATAATTCAGTCGATAAAAACTCTCTGGATGCCCTTCAGGCTGGTCCGCCTGAGTATTGAAATTGATAAACCGGAAATTGTTGTGATTTCTATTAATAACTTAATTTTGTACGTAAAATGTTACTGAGACACGTCCGTTCGATAATCCGGAATTTAGTTTCGTGTCCATTCCATATTGTTTTCGAAAATTTTTGGTTAATGTGTATTTTATACCAGTGATTCATCTGTCATGGCGTTTAGTGGTAGTCATTAGTTCCCCCTCTAATACTGGTGACTAATTTGTTGCCGCGGTTGGCATCAAGGCTTTCGAGCGAGGCTTAAAAACAAGCTCTGTCCTTATTGGAGAAGGGTTCAGCTACCCTCAACCCGACCTATTAAAGCACGCCCCCTTGACCAGCAATATTGTCGTTTAATCCAAGTGGAAGTCACCGTGGTAAATCAAAGCATGTAAATAGAGAGGCCCCCATCCATACCCTTCTCAAGCTCTAAAACTGAGATTTACATAACGGGAGGGAGACGAAGGGGAGTTATTACTTGTTCTGTTTATCTACGAGGCGTACAAATCACTTTTATTAGCTCAAGATGCGCCCTAGCAATATCCGGGAGTGAGCCTAGAAATATTGTTTTGTTTCTTCGAGATGATGTTCGATACAGGGCTTGAGGGTGCCATTTTTGAGAACTAAAAGGAGGGCGTATGTCATAACGAAGGTTCCTCAGTTCTGTCGCCTTAACAACAATTTCCAGTGACTTCTTCTTACGATGTTCACTAAGACACAGTGATAACTGATTACATCAAATAATTATTCGACGAATGCAATGAAGTTGGAGTGTTTATAAATCGTACACTTGAACGACGTTCCAATTTTTATCGAGCAGACCAAATTGATTTATAACATTGATAATCAGTAAGCGTACCTACCTGTGTTCGGTAAGAGTACCTGTGAATCATTCCTTAGAGTCAGATTCAGTTCTACTTGTTTAACATCAAATCTGAGAGGCAATTTTTCCACTGCGGTCCACTGCGATTCTCTGGTAGTGTTTACTAACCATTTTAGATCATTTCGGGTGTTTTTTGGTTTATTATCTTCGATAATGAACCATTGGAATCGCCCAAAGAAAAAAAATTTTAACCCCCCCTCAAAATTTGTTGGTTTACGTTTCAAGATACGTAGATTCAGAAAATCGAATAAAAAAAAACTCTGCAAATTCTTGACACAACGGTTCATTATCTTCTTTGTACAGATCACCCTTCTGTCTAGATCACTAGGTCTAAATGTCTAGATCCTAAATGTTAGATTAATTATTATTATCAATTATCACTAATTATTAACAATTTTATCAAGTACCTAGTGAAAATTATTATAATTTATTGTTAGGTATTAATAATTCGTATTTATTATTAATAATAATTATTATTAATTATGATTAATTAATACGATATAATTCTGGGGTTTTTAATACTACGTCGGTAATAATTTTTCTATAAAAGAAGTACCTACCAACAAACATTCGAAATTACCTTCATTTCCGTAGCACGAAACGCACCTCAGAACAACAAACTCGACATCACTTAAGCCATATGATGTTCCAAAGAGCTTGTTAGTATGAAAATGGACCTGTATTTCAACAGTTTGATACACGATCGTGTTGTGAGGCACAATCTTTGAGCCCTCATTGTGAACGAACGGCTGGTCGTACAAAGCTGCGGATGGTCTTAAAAAATTCTACGGAACAAACTCTATCTAAATATGAAATAAAAAACATACCGTTCTATATGAATTTTTCGAGATATGAGATTTTCAAATTTTCAAAATTCGTTTTGAACCCCTTCCCCTTGACCTAGGGTTATGAAAAGTTTCGAGGACCATTGTGGGGTTGGTCGAAACCCATAAAAAAAATTTCGTAATTTTAACTCAACGCTAACTGGGCAAAGTGGCGCGGACGGCGTACGGCGTACGGCGTACGGCGGACGGACGGATTTTTTTTATTCGATTTTCTGAATCTACGTATCTTGAAACGTAAACCAACAAATTTTGAGGGGGGGTTAAAAAAATTTTTTCTTTGGGCGATTCCAATGGTTCATTATCGAAGATAATAAACCAAAATCCGTCCGTCCGCCGTACGCCGTACGCCGTACGCCGTCCGCGCCACTTTGCCCAGTTAGCGTTGAGTTAAAATTACGAAATTTTTTTTATGGGTTTCGACCAACCCCACAATGGTCCTCGAAACTTTTCATAACCCTAGGTCAAGGGGAAGGGGTTCAAAACGAATTTTGAAAATTTGAAAATCTCATATCTCGAAAAATTCATATAGAACGGTATGTTTTTTATTTCATATTTAGATAGAGTTTGTTCCGTAGAATTTTTTAAGACCATCCGCAGCTTTGTACGATCAGCCGTTCGTTCACAATGAGGGCTCAAAGATTGTGCCTCACAACACGATCGTGTATCAAACTGTTGAAATACAGGTCCATTTTCATACTAACAAGCTCTTTGGAACATCATATGGCTTAAGTGATGTCGAGTTTGTTGTTCTGAGGTGTGTTTCGTGCTACGGAAATGAAGGTAATTTCGAATGTTTGTTGGTAGGTACTTACTTCTTTTATAGAAAAATTATTACCGACGTAGTATTAAAAACCCCAGAATTATATCGAATGAATTAATCATAATTAATAACAATTATTATTAATAATAAATACGAATTATTAATACCTAACAATAAATTATAATAATTTTCACTAGGTACTTGATAAAATTGTTAATAATTAGTGATAATTGATAATAATAATTAATCTAACATTTAGGATCTAGACATTTAGACCTAGTGATCTAGACAGAAGGGTGATCTGTACAAAGAAGATAATGAACCGTTGTGTCAAGAATTTGCAGAGTTTTTGTTGTTGTTAACAATCATCATTCCTCGATAGGTATGTCCGTATCATCGCTGAGCGAATTATCGGCTCAATAATGGTTTATTACTAAAAGAGCTCTTAATCATAGCCAACATTCATCACGGTTTACTGTGTTTCTTTTTGAAATTTGAGTTTTTGTTCATTGCTGTTCTGGTCTTTCCACAGCTGCCGAAGTATTTTTCCACTTTTAAAATGCGTAATTCGTGAAACGGTGCTAATGTTTGGCCTCTTTAAAGTCATCACCAATCAGTGTGACAAAAAAGAAAAAAAAACGAAGGGACGAAGGAAGGATCCAAAGAAGAGCTTTGTGGTTCGCCAAATTTAACAGAAAATTTAGGCCTGGAAAAAAGATGGATGGACGTAACGTCCGAGTTCACCAGCGACATTTCATAAATAATTGATTATTGTAAGTGAAATGTATTGTATGTACAATTATCGTAAGTGAATTTTGGTTTTTGAATCTTTCACTGCTTCCAAAATCGTCTTGATTAAATAGTATTTAGAGGAGAATTCTCCTCTACACCTCAGAGTTTTACGTCAAAATCTCAACCTCTGTTTGTCGTCCATAGAGGCGAAGAATACTATTGTGATACGAGTACAAGGAGCCTTAGCTCTCTCGTAGATTGAGTGGATTCTTCATGCCAGATGAACCCAGTACCTCCTGCCTGCACAATGTTTCCCAGCGGACCTTCTCAAGACCGTCCTTCATTTCCCATAGCGATGGAAACTGTTCCAGCCTGTTCTACATAATTTATCAAATCGCGGTGGAAGGGAGGGGGGAAGGGTTTGAAAAAACGTGGGTACGCCCGTCCCTCACCACGCCTCTCACGACCAGTATTAAATCGGCCTTGTTCCTTCCTTCCCGTTTGGAATTCTCTGAGCGTTCTTCTGGGTAGCCTTGACAAGGAGGAGAGAACTTAATTTTCCGAGCCAAGGAACTGCTAATCGACCGCAGACGGAGGGAGATGACGAGGAAATCAACGTTCTGCCGGGAAGCATTAAAATAAAAGATACGTACCCTTACGCTCGTGGAGTTTGCTTCTATTTATTCAGTAGTTTTCATGTAACTCGCATTTGAGCGTATGTATTACAAGCAAGTCATATTTGAACGAAAAATTCCAACTACTCCTGTCAATTTATTCTATACATTTCTTCAAATAAATGCAAAGGTATAAAAAAAAAAAAAAAAAAATCATCATTGCTCGCTTTGAAAGATGTAATTGTAACTATGTTCCCGAGGACATGTGATTCAGCAGGTTGTTGGTCCGCCGCTCTCAGCATTGTGATCTAAGTATCCTGTATTTCCAAGAGCATTCCCATAAAAATGACGTTTAAACATACAGATTTGTTGAAAATGCCAGTTGACAAACAAGATTTGATTATCACCCAATAAATCCTTCACGTACAATAATATTGTACGTAACGGATTTAATGGGTGATTTAACCTCGTATGAGTGGAAATTACCTTTAAAAATATAAAATTATCATAATATAATATTATTATTATATAAGTTATATTTTAAATTAAATTAAATTATTATATTAATATAAATTAAATGATATTTTAATAATAATATTAATAATATTATTATATTATTATGATATTAATATAATATTAATATTATGATAATAATAATATTATGATAATATAATATTAATATTATAATAATATAATAATAATATTAATAATAATATGCCTAATAATAATATTATTAATATTATTATTAAATTTTATTATATTTTGATTATTTTAAAAGGTAATTTCTACTCGTGTAAATAATATTATTATATTATGATTATTTTAAAAAGTAATTTCCACTCGTATGAGGTTGTTTCACCTCAATTCGATTATTGGTTCACCTCAGTCTATTGAGCCCAAGAGTGCTGAGAAGTTGGTGGCGACGCTGTTCACCAAAGTTTTGATGCTGTAAAATATCGTTGAACGTGTCGTCCAGAAACTCAGACGGAAGACAGTCGTGGAGGATCTCACGAGCCCTGCAATGTAAATGTTGAGTAATGTAACTTAATTTTCATTTTCACAACAATGGTATAATACTGTCCCGAAACGTTGCCAAAAAACATGTATTCACCCACCCGACTGTTACTAATAAAATCGGAAATGTCTTACAATATGGATGTCATCAAAAATAATTTATTTACCTGTCATTGGTTGAGAGAAGTAAATAGCACGTAAGGACGTTTGCCACGACGCTGCTATTCGGATTTGAATTCTGACGCCAAATGATGATTTGCTGTAAAAGTATTGAAAAGACTAGTTTGAAATATAAATGCGCTAGCTCGATTGTAATAGGATTCGTTCTACCTAATGGTGGGGAGTTCTGTTGACCAAACATAACTGTTCCCAATCAAATCACATAACGCAACAACATAATAATACTATGCTTGTGGTTCGTAAATACGTTAATATACGAATCACAACCGGTAATATGATGTCATCCACGGTTTTACATGTCCTTCCTTCATGTTTCTACCTAGCTTCAATGTATTTTAGGAACATGAATGTATTATATATAACATGTGTTTAATATACGTTTTCGTCTTCAGGTATGAATTTTTATTACGAGTACTTCTCGTTAGTGGAGTGCAGTTCGCTTGAATACTGTATGAATGGCAATTAAAAGGGTTCCTCTCTGATTATCCTGTTGATATGTAGACAACAAATAACAGCTGAAACGAGCTTTACCGGGTTTGGCCTTATGTAAGATTTTGTAAATACTGAAGATAATATCTTGAATATTATTCAATATAGTTAACTAAAAGTTTCAAACACATATATTTCATCGAACTAATTAGAGTTTTTCCATCATTGTGAAGATCCAGTTTGAACCAAACAATCAGCTTACTTCAAAATCCAGACACTTACTTCATGTGACCTATTTGTTCATATAGGACAATAATAATTATTGTTGTTCAATAATAATGGTTAACGACAAGTGCTCAACTTACGAGAGCGGAGAGCAGCTCGGCCAACGTTTCGTTGCTTTCACAAATGCATCTCAAGGCATCGTCATTTTCTAGTATCATGTTCACAATCTGCAGAGCGTAGTTTTGGATCTTCTTTCTGCTATCACTCATCAAGCGCAAACAAGCAGCAACGAAATTGGCCTTGAGAAGAAAATACACCACTTCCGGATCATGAGTCTGCAAAGAAATTTAATGGATTCCATCAAATGGTAATCAATAATGGTTTTGATGCTCGAATGTTTAAGATGCGAGTATATATCTAAACCCGTTCCAGTCAGATGTCTAGGCAACTATAACGGCTGGAATTGGGTATTAATGACAATATAAGAATGAGCAGTGTTGCCAGACCCGTGCTACCGAAAGTCGCCACCAGATCGCAGGCGCTTAAAAAAATAGCCCAAATTCGCGACTTTTTCGTCGTGAGAAAATTGCCCATGTCATGATTTTGTACAGATATAGCAGAAATAAGGAAAGCAGAGCCCATGTACGTCTGGTTGAATAAAACAGAACAATAGAACAAATAGAATCTTGCATACTCGTAGAATAAAAATATTGTTGATCAGGACACAGTGCGGATAAAAATGACGTCCGTTAAATTATTTTCCACTAAAAACCGTTAAAACGGATAGGTAGGTTATGTCAGTAAGATTGCTAACCTTTCAAAGCAGCTTCCAATAACTCCAAATTCATTCGAAGAAGGCTTGTAGCAAAATTTGCTGGCACTTTTAATGGCACTTTAATGGCACTTTTGGGTCGCAGAAAGGCAACCAATTTCCGATAAATCGCACAATCTGGCAACACTGTATAAGTAGTATAAGAATTTTAAACTATTTACTATGCTTTTATTGCGTTCGGCTGTAACAGCACACCTTTTGTTACGTACTCTTCAATGTTTGTACCCCAAGAAGAGATTCAAACACAGGCTTCCAATTTTAATTCTACGTAGTCATTATCTTGGAGCGTGTTAGCTCGAACATGAGAAGATACTGAAAATTCTGTATTATCGTGCTATAAAAAATGATAATGTTGTCACGTTACCGAGGTCAGGGAGGCGAAGAAAGCGAGTGCTCTTTCCTTGAGCATCCTGTATTCGACGGAGACGTTGGTGCTCATGAGGAAGGGCGATAAATAAAAAGGTATCAAGGCTCTGAGGAAGGGTCCTCTCTTGTCCGAATGTGCTATAGCCTGTAAAGTTATCCATCATGTTAATGGAAAAAAGAAATCCACGAATAACAGTACCAGTGCAATAGTAATCGAACTCATATCTTTCGACCGTGTACAAACTTGAGGACATTTGAGGGATGTTGCTGGAAAATGAAGAATAAAAACTTCAATTCTTCGTTTGCTCATATTAATATCATAGAAATGACGATTTTTTCCGCTTTGAATAAGTAAATGAATTTTGAGTGCTAGAATTTTCTGGGGGATTTTAAACGTATCAATCAAACAATCAATTTAGTAAGATTTAGTAATTTGGTACGTTTATTCCATGATAATGGAATACAATTTCCTTTGGCTGTTTAGATCTGTTCCAAACGAATACGACTCATTTACCTCCATAATAGTGATGACTCTACAGGCTCTGTATGTATGTTGGATTTCAAGGGTCTGGTTAAGGAAGACGGAATAGATGCTTGTCATTTCCTGAACCAAAACTGCCAGTGCGCCGAAACTATCCCACAACAATGGTCCCATGTCGGAAAACCTGCCCACATTTTCACTGCAATAGAAATGAACATGATAGATCTTGTCGTTGTAGATAATAATAATGTTGATCGATTCCACCAGTAGTGCTGATTGATTCAGTATCGATATCTTATGATATCAGAGTAGAATTGTACCTTAGTCCTATGATAGCATTGGTTCTTGTACTTCGATTAGCGAGGTCTGCAATCCACTGGATGATTTCACTCTGGCCAAACTGGGCTTGATGGGGGATGTTTGGTTGTTCCATTATTGACTGCAAATTACATTGCTACTTAGAGTAGGTAATATTATTACATCATATCAAGCGCTTGTGAAAATCCCTCAAGCTCTGGTACTTTCTGAATAGTTCATTCTGACTTGAGTAAGGAATCTCATCATTAGGTCCAAATGACAGGCAGACAGTACATTGCTTAATGAAAGAACAATGTAAGCATTGTTAACACATGCTCCGCCAGAAACTAATGGAGAACATAAAGCCGTTCCCATACAGGTTTCGAGGAAAACAAAGATTTATAGTAAACACAATGTAAACAACAGTAACACGTTTTGAAATAATTAAACAATATGGGTTCCTAAATATTTTAAAAACATGACCCCAGGCCAGATGTTGTCCGGAATGTCATGATATGTCTGACAGACCCTGTACACTCATACAGATGCGTGCGCTACTAGACTCATGTAAAGCTGCGTCCACACGGCGAGCACGAGCGCGAACCGAACAAAAAACTCCGAGCAATCGCTCGTGTGCACGGGGCGACGAGCGCGAGCCGAGCGCGAACCGAGCGCGAACCGAGCGAGACCCGAACCCTGAACCGAGAAGTGTCGGTCTTTCCGCGAACACAAAGGGAATTCGGTGCTCCGTGTGGACTGTATAAGTTGATTGATTGATACAATTTTAAGATTGGCATAAAGGTACATACCTTGGTTTAAATTCAAGTGCCTTAAGGTACATATGTGAACAATATCGGCCTGCCGGCCTTAAATGTCTCGTAGTCTTAAATAGTATTGTATTTTGTGTCCTCGCGTAAGGGGGTAGGGAGAGTGAATTTTTGCAAGAGAATATAGAAACCATTTAAAACTCTTTGGGTGATGGTGGGGTCTTAAAAACTAAAGCTAATTTGAGCTAATTTAAGTTGACCTGCGTCCACCCTATCACCATGGAGTGGACTGAAGATGAATGTGTTAACTTTAAAACTATTTACCGTTCTACCTAAATTTTTCGATTTATGCAATTTTCAAAATTCGTGCACTTCCCCTTGACCGATAGTTGTCAAAAGTTTCAAGGATCATTGTGGGGTTGGTCCGAACCCGTAAAAAAATTGCTTAATTTTAGCTCATCTAACTGCGCAAACGTCTATCTTGAAACGTAAACCTTCAAATTTCTTGGTCGATTACAAAGGTTCATTATCGAACATAATAAACCAATATATACGCTCTCCCTCCATGGCTGGAAGGGGACTGAGAAGCTTTCGCGGGAAACCTACGAATCTCTCGGTTCGCGCTCGTGCTCGCCCGTGTGGACGCGGCCTAAGGTTCACTGTACAAATGGTATTTTACTAAATATTAGTGAAATATAATTTGTACAGTGAACCTCACATGATTCTAGTACCGCACGCATTGAATTATTCAATATGAAAAATGATCTATTACAATAAAATCAGCCAAATTTACCTGCAGTGGCAACCGTCCGCTTCACTTCCAATATGAGAACTGGGATCAAATAGTACGAATAAACGATAAGATGAAGTTTCCCCTCCTCCTGAACCGCTCTTATCAAGCCTACATTCCTACACAAGATGTTGTTTCTCTGTGAAGTAGGCATCTCCGATGGTCATACCTCAGCAGAAAAAAAAGAAGAAAAAAAGCGGTATAAGCCCGAATCGTGTCAGCAATAATATTATCAAGTATAACTCATCATATTTATAGTCCTGAACAAGCACATTCTTATTTCGGGTTATGCCATTAGAAGACGATCACCTCGAGATTAGTATTATCTCTGACTGTCGGCGCGCTTCGGTTATTTGTTTGATGTGAAAGTTTAGTGAAAATTACTTATCCTTTAAGGGCCTGCAGGACCTGGGTTGGAAGGTTTTTGAAGGATATCTTAGGATGTGATTGACTTGCAGTTTCGAAATGTGGGGGAGTTTTCCGCCACTATAGAAGCGCGAAGACATCCAATAAGAAGAAGGTTACGAGAAATTTATCGGAAAATCGAGAAAAAATCGAAATTTATTTGGGATCCTGCCCGCTCATTTTACACGTTTTAACTGCGATGTTTGCATTTTGCGGTCTATTAGCCTTCCAAAAACGCCCCCTCGTCTCGTTTTTTCAATAAACAAATTTAGCCACAAATAAAAAAAAATTATTTTATGAATTTCAAAAATCGAACAACGTAGGGGCAATTTCTTACTAATACAGTGAATTTCAGTAATCAATCATTTTATTCACAATATTGCCTGGTAGGCTAATGTGGGGAGGGAGTGGTGTTCGTGTCAGTAATACTTTTGTGTTAGTCAGTATGGGGAATGTTCATCATCTTGGGGATGATCCAATGTGGGAGTTCGTCGCTCGGTAGAACACGGCTGTCTCACCTCAGTCCTGCAGACCACGAGTGGAGTGGAGCATTTAGAGTGGAGCATTTACAGTGAATTTAGAAATTTATTTCAAAACTCCAAGTCAATCACAGCCCGAGATATCCTTCAAAAATTTCCCGACATAGGTCCTGCATGCCCTGAACTACATTTTATTGTTTTGTAGTAAAAAATTCTGGAAATTCCGGACTCAACTGTTTATTACCTTGTTAGTGCAGATCATTCTTCGGTTTAGAGCACTAAATGGTAGATCCCTAAAACGATGTGGTCAATAATTTCAACTATACCACATCGATATGAAGGGCGAGCAAAGCAGATTTTTTTTTAGGCACAAGTAAGTTCAATTAGGTTTTAACCAAATATACGTTCCAAAATTTCCACTTTGTGGACAATTATATCTATAATTATATATTATTATGTCCATAATTATTACCTTACACCTTTATAGTTGGTATCACATTACACCTTTATAGTTGGTATCACATTATGATACCAACTGTAAAGGTGCCACGTTAAGAGTGAGTCCTTTTGGTTAAATCATTCCATAATTTTGATTGGGTTTCATCAGATTCTAGTTTCGAATTCTGCGCAGCTTCCAAGCAATGCACCACATAGAGAAAACATATTCTATCGGAGAGAAACGCCGTAAACAGGGGTTTTATACAGAAGGTTATACAGAAGGTTTTACGGCTTGGCTGATAAGATGGACCCCAAGCGGGATAGAGGGCATAAAACGATGCTCAAGATAAGAAAGTTACGCTACCATTTCCGAAGGGCAGATTCAAGATTAAGACGAGAGAAAGCTTTCCCTGTCTATCGTTTCGCTGCTTACTCATCAGTAAACCTTCATAAAAAAGAGTTTTAATTAACTAATAATCTCCCGTGATGAGATTTCAACAACGACGTTATTTGGACGATATTTTTTTGTAACTAGTTCCTTTCAAATGATCTGAACATGATCAACCGGTTTTGACGAATGAAGCGACAAGGGTTAGATGCATTGATCTCCCCATATTCCTGGCTATAAATATCAAATATTATAAATAATATAATATATAAATTTTATATGCTTGGCCCACCTTAACCAAATTAGGCGGAATGACCTAGATACTCACGAAATGACCAGGAGTGTGGCTCTGGACTCAATTCACCCCCCCCCCCCCCTAACCATCCCCCATTCCACACAAACACATACTTCCAAACTCACCCGAAAACTGAAAAAGAAACTTAGCTAGACCAGATTTAATATGACTCTAGCTATAGCACTTATAAGACGAGCCGAGCCATTGTCTTCCTTTTTTATCTTCTTTTCGTTTTCATTATGAAGACATACTTGCGCGGTTTGTTGCACATCCAACAAAAGATTAAAATAATTTGTTGGTGGTTGCCATTGTGAAAATCATGGCACTAGTTCATTTTTTTAGTTTCTAGGGTGATTCTGAATCATTCTCCGGAATACCTAGCAGAAAGATCAAATCAGACTTGGTTCTGATCGATTGCAGTGGGGACTTTAGTCCACAGTGGCCCTTGAGATGTAGTAAAACCCACTGTGACCGTCAGATGTAGTCGAGCAACAGTCTCTCCTTATTACTTCCGTTACTAGTATTCGTTGTGCCTACAACTTTATGAATGCTATCGTTTCTATTTCCAACTCCAAACACCTATTATAGTCTAATCCTGAGGAAGAAGGTGCTGCTGCAGCCTATTCACCTTAAGGAATATTCCGACCCGCTACAGAGAGGCTTGGGGGAATAGGCCTTAACGAACTTCTCCAGACGTTGTTCAACTGTCTGAGACAGGAGGGAATAAGCAGGAACTCAGACCTCTTGAACCTTGTTTACTTACGACTTGGTTAAATTGAATTTTCATGTTACGGCATTATAAATTGCAGTTGGAACTGTTACTAGCTGGAGAATATCCCCTGAATGGGCTGCCAGGAATAGAAAATGCCGCTGAACTTGGTGAGCGGAAGGTAGGCGTAAACTCGTAATTTGGAAGGAGATTACTGACAGCCCTGCAATGGTGGGGGATATCCAACGGGGTACTCTCTATTTTGAAATAATACTTCTCTCAATATTTCCTCGACAAATTCATACTCAACTGGGAATCAAAACGTTTTAATTTGACTAATTATGGATGATTCCTTTTTCTGGATAAACTTGATATCGGTATATTTGACAAACCCTACACTTACCCGTGGATTGGTTCTAATATTGCACTCGGTTGTGAGTTTTGAGTATGTTACGAGTACAAAGTCAAAATACGAGTCTTTGTTGATGAGCTCAAAAGGGGCCGATGCCCAGATGGTCGATTTGGAACTATCTAGACCGTTCCATAATTTTAATCAATAATCTACTTTCTTGTTTGAATCAAGGGTCAATCTCAGTTTTTTCTCAAATTGATTACTACCGTTCTCAGTGTCTACAGTTTTCTACATGAAACCAAATTTCTTCACAGTGGATAGTAATGCTAGATACTGGTAGATGTTTTTATTGTGGAAGTCTGTTATATTTAGTTGAATATTTGTTAGATATAGGAGAGTTCATCGTTTGGTTTTTGTGGTCCACAAAGAGGACGTTATTTCGAAAATTCACTGTTTTTTCCCTTGAAAAATACACTATGGATACTCGAAAAAACACCTTCGTTCATGTTGTGCGAACCTCTTTCACTTGGTGAATAAGAGTTTCATGAGTATTCATTATCACGAAACCTTTTGTTTGGGCTCGTTTCATCGAGTGAGTAATTCCCTAAAAGAGGAAGGGGGGACAAAAGGGTGGAAAAAAAGTTCGATACGTTTCCTTGATAAAGTGCAGTGCTGATAGGACGTGGGGAGGTCCATTGAGAAAAAGAACCTCAATTTGAAACACTGGGCGGCGAGTGTGGGGAAGAGAGCAGAATGGATTGGGAGGTCGGCCTGAGGTTATCGGAAGAAAACGGGGGATATATGCGCGCCCAAACCAAACAATGAACCTGAAAACAGCCGTGCATCACCCGTAAACTACCGCCCAGAGGTTTCTCATCTTAACCCAAAGACGCGTTCCGATATCGGGCCGTATAGTGTTTGGGATGTTGGAACAACGGGGTTACCTCGACTATGATTGTATTTCTCCTTTATCAGGGTCCCTGTCCCACGATTTCCACCACTCAAGGGAATTTCGTATTGGATCGTCAGACGCTTTTGGTAAGTCTTAGGAGAGATATTGGTGTATTCAACCACAATTACGAAATTAAATAATTTTTTTCAGCCCAGGTTTGCTCCCGGAGCTTCAAATAGTTAGGGAAATAGTAGGAAAACATCTTCAGTAGTGGACTACAAAGTTGTAGGAGATTGTTATTATACAGGGTGTTCGCCGATCGGTGTAAAAGAAAAGAATGGATAAAACTAGACTGGAGTATGCCCAAAATATGATTTTTAAAGGTTTTTTTTCTTCAGAAAACCACGTTTATCGCCATAAAAACCTATGTTTCTCCACTTTGAAACAAATCTTTACTACTTTCGACCACATTTTCGAATTCAGCGTTATTTTCTACATACGCCTAATGCACATTCGTAATCGAACACGAACCCCTAAGGACCGCAATTGCAGTTCAATCATTGACAATTTAAAAAACTCGGCGCTTCGCGCCTTTCCAGGGGGGCAAGCCCCCCTGGACCCCCCGGATCTTTTCTCTTCTATACTTTGTATAGAACGAGGTATTTGCTATGCAAAACATGAATAATGTTTTTGCGTCCCGTTTCCCCTTTTCCTTATCCCTTTTCTTTGTCTGTATGGAAAATATTAAGAAATGTGCGGAAAATTTATTTGTTTTTTTATTTACTCAGGGCTGTATCTCAGCTTCTTCGATATTTACAGCGGTTTTGGCAGTATATAATTTATACATAAATTAAAGGCTTTCCAACGAATGGAGAACGATTTTTGTCCGTTGAAAACTAAAGAAGTTTCATTTCCCTAGAAACGGCTCGGTTGTACGTGAAAATCATTAAAAATCTTCGTGACATAATTTCGTGACTTAAACTTCGTTACGCTTTTCAACTCTGGTAGGCCACCGCAAAAACATTATTCATGTTAAAATTAAATTCTTGAAAATACTTGTATGTTCACTGCATTACAAAAAAACGGGCTGGAAGCTATCAAATCTCATGAAAACTTGCAAATTTAATCAGCTTTTCTGATAGGTACTCGTATTTTTGTAGGAGCCTACTGTTTTTCCGCATTCAAACATGAATTTCTCCATGAAATCGATAGGGACTCGCAAAACGACCATACCATTAGAAAGCTGATTAAATTTGTTTAAAGTTTTAAAGTTCACTATAAATTAGTACTTGAAGCCTTAGTAAGTTATATGGAGTGAGGGTATTACCCCACGTTCCCCTTTTGACACCGGAGGTTTGTTTCGCTATATTTTACGAACTATGACACTATAACATTAAGGACATTCATGCTCGGGAGATTTACGACTCCATGACGTGTTAAATGTGCTGAACTTTGAAAAAATCGACTAATAATATTAATCGACTAATGATATTATCAACCTTACGATAACGATACCTACGACCGAGGCTAGCAAAGTATAGGGTCTATCAGCGTCGTATCCAGTGGCGGATCTAGAGGTTTGGCAAGGGGGGGGGGGGCTCCACCAATTTTTTTTTTTTTTGGTTTAATGGTCAAAAATGGCATTATTTAGCTATTTTTATGACAAACACCTAGGTAAAAAATTCCACAGTCATGCAGCATGGCTATGAGAGAGCATTTCCAACGAAATAACTGGATTTATAACGAATTTCGTCTCCTTGCGTAACACCTTGCGATGTCTCTTTCCGTTATCAGGTTAGAGCAGATGAACCGTGAAGAACATCTTAAGTAACAACCACGTTTCTTCATCTTCAAAGCGCTCCAGTTTGATAACGGAATAAGATATCCCAATTCTGACTTTACCAATGGATTCAGCGTAAATAAACCTTCAAAATGAGGTGTTTCATGTCAGACTGTTTCATTTTGGAATTTATGGTTAATTTTTTCCCCCTAAAACTCCCCTAAATCCCCCTTAGAGTGGCCCGATTCTGCCCATCTACGAATTTAGCCTTTTGATTGCTGAGACAGATGTTTTGAAAATTTCACAGCTCGAAAAATTCATAATATGAACGGTAGGTATAGTTTTTATTATGGAACGGTAGGTACAGTTTTTAGTTCACATTCAGATAGAGTTTATTTTTTACAAATTTTTTTTTAACCCGTGAGTACCCACCCACCCAAATCGTCTACGGGTTATCAATTAATTTCAATAAATTACTTTTTGTTTTCTTTGATTACATGAAATATAAACTAGGTTCAAACATTGGATCTCGTCTGTAATCATCAGCTTATCAGATATTTAACAGATTCTGTTTGTTTATTTCGAACTCCTATAAATTACATGTTACATTTTTTATATTCTCGGAAATGTCCCGTTTTATCCAGTGAAAGTTTAGACCCAATGAGGGTTAGGGGAGGGGAAGGGGGAGGGCTATAGAGTCCTTAGCCCCCCCCCCCCCCCCCTACTCCAATAGATCCACCACTGGTCGTATCAAAATGGCGTGGAGCCACCTGCTGATTTGTATGTGTCGAGCCGATTAAAGGTGATGCGTAATTATGAAATTCTTATAGAGCTGTGAACTGGAGGAAACACTCGGATCGGCAGAGAAAACCTCTCGCATATATCCAATTATGGGAATTCCGACAATATAATAAAATTAAATTTTAGAACGAAATGAGAAAAATCAAGATTAATATCATACCAATAATAATAACTGCTGTGTTGCCGCAATGCGCGTTGTTACACGAGTACAAATGACCCCGTTGATGGTTGGCTAAATCCGTTAAGGCAGAACAAATATTTGTCGATACGATACTTTTCGGTCTGTGGGTGGAAAAGGGATCGTTAGGGAGTGAAAACCCCTATAAAGATGGTATACGATGATTTTATACACGCCCGTTATGATGTGGAACGCGAAGGGGCGACCTTTAGTGCCGTTTAGCAAAGCTGTATCCTTTCAGTTGATCCTCGGATATCCGAAGGGAACACTAAGGTATTGGAAATCTGAACCTAATAAATTCAACGTCTCTTCTTATTTTTATAATGGCGTACGAAATCTATTACCTCAATTAAAATTGGTTTCCCTTCCATCAGCATAATGTGCAACCCTTCATAACACGAACACTGTACTTACATTTTTGGCTACCTGTATAATATACATATTTTGTATAAATACACATTTTCGTTCCACAGATACATTCATGTTGAATATTCTGGAAAAAATAATTACCAAGTAATGCGAGTGTGTTTCACTTTTTGGAAAAAATAAGATCGGTTACGATTTGTGGTCATTTGAGCTTATTTGTGGTCATTTCACCCGTATCATGATTGACAAACTGTAGTCGCCGCAAGATATACTTCAAATATCACAAGATGTGATTTCCTATTTGACGGAGACTTTTTTGTTCGTTTTGAGTCACAAGTCATTAATAATTATTTTTCAATGAAATGTGTACATTTTCTCAGGCTTCTTCTGCGTTTGTTACTTCGTCAATCTACGAATACCATAACTTTTCGGAACCTGAAGCTCGTGAGTTTTGTCAAACCATGCCGTTCCGTGACCGGAACCGCTTAGCTCGGCGAGTGTTGATAGACGGAGAAAAAAATAATACAGAGGTCGGAATTCTGTTTTAAACGCTTTTCCCCTTAAATACGAGTAAGTTGAGTTCCTAGCTCCAAGTCAGTGCCGGTTCAATCATAGCCCTTATGTTTCCTCGTTTCAATTATAACCGATTGGTGATGTTCATGATCTAGTAAAATAGTACTCATAATTGTGTTCAATGTACTTTGTTTGAGTCGACTTCCATCTAAACGGGTCTGACCAAGCCGGCGCTCCTCAAGCTACATCGTGATCATGAATCCTGTGCAGCATTGATTTCAATTATATTAGGTAGTTCCGCGCAAATTCAGCATTTCTCGATGCTGTGTCAGGTCGTCTTTTATCGCGAGAGGAGACCCAAAACATCTGCCATTAAAACCTTGAAAATTCCACTTGGAAGAAACTCTTGCAACATAATCAGAGCTATTGAGGTCCCATTTCTCAAGAACCTTAAGAAACAAGGAGGAATTAAGAAGAGAAAAAAATTGAAATAAGGGAAAAATTCCAATGTAAATGAACAAATGAACATACACTAACATTATTCTGAACAATATGAACTGAATATGGAATTGAGCAACTTCGGGAAACTGAAAACTGAAATAAACGAGAAAATTAGTCACCGACTCAATACTATAATAATGGATGACAATCACTGTTATCACTGAAAATTGCTGATTAAGAAACAAGGAAATGGAGAAGAGCTGTGGTACGACGTCATGAATGGGAGGATATTTAAAACGGTGTGGAGATTGTCCCTTTCCACATGAACGTCAATGACGCCTTAATTAGGGTCAGGATGAAGTGAACAGCTGATATTGAAATGAGGACACTAAGCAATTATTGAGGATAAATGGATGACAGACGAAGAATTTAGTTGATAGTAGTGTTTAGCTGTGGAGGATTTGTGAGTGTGGGTTGGGATTTGTGAGGCAATGATCATAAACTAACGTAATGTAAAGTGTAATGATCATAAAATCAGTACTGATGGAATTTGTTGTCATGAGTGCTGCAACCCCAGCACCCCCGATAACATCCCTCCATAACAAGATGTTATCGAGGTGAAGTTCTGAAATTCTGTAAACCGATTGCATCGCCTCCAATACGAACTGACAAAAGTCGGGGATCAAAAATCCATGGTTCAGTCTTGTTGAGTTAAGATAAGCGGCAACTTGTTTTCAGGAGACTGTCGGATTCGAGTATGCGACCTCTCCGTAAAGCTGATACGGCCCCCAGCGGCATTTCTTTTGTAGCTCTCCGGATAAGTCTTATGGATCAAGATTAGCAACGACTGCACGAGTAGCTTCGGGCGAACATGGAGTCGTTATAGACGACAGGTGTCAGCGGTGCTATAAATAGTCGTTAGTTTTATTCATAAATAATACTTCATTTTCCAAAAATTAATATAATAAGAAACTGTACCTCGTTTCTGCGTTGTCATATTGTTTTCTTGACAGTCATATAATTATTCAACCCAAACTTTAGCTCGTGGCATCTCCTTATTCGGAATTTTATAGGTTGTAGTTTGAATACAAGTAGTCGAGAATACTCTTCTGTCCATCTCAGGTCTCCAATCGGACTTGAATATTCCCGTTGCAGGAACACCGCAGAATGCAGCATCTCATCGAGCAGCTACTTTAGCACGTTTACTGATATTTTGTATTAGCCCAGTAGATCAGTTCCGTCCTCCCATGTCCTCCCCCATTAACGCAAGCACCCAACCTCGCATTCCGCTCCCATTACACCAATAGTTTATATTCCCTTTCTAATTATCTCAAGTGACGCTACGCTGAGTAATGAAGCGTAATCCTTCGGAACCGGATACCGCCGAAATGTTTGTTCACGGGGAACAACCCTCTTGCAATTGATAGATCGTAAGTGATACTTACGACCGCTAAGGATAATTAATTTTCGTTCCTTCAAGGCGAAGTACGAGGTTTTCCCGAGAGCGCCAGCGGATTTTGATGAATTGCGCTCGGCAGACCAGGGTGTATTAATTACCAGGCTAACACCGGTCGATCACAACCGCTCTCTATAACGCTCGGCTGTGATAAATCTTGAGACCCCGCTTCCCTTAACTCAGGGTTAACATACTCCGCTATTTGTATGATGGAAGATTCCTTGTCGTTCAAGCCAGGGTAGGGAAACCTTGCTGTTACGAATTGCTCCCACTTACTGGTTGTGAACGAATATTGGATTCCCGGATGAGTGCTAAAGCTATGTCCAAACGCTAACTCTCAACATCAAATATAAATATATTATCCAGATCTCTCTCCAATCTTTCAACAATCTTTGTAACAAGATAACGCCATTTCCCTTACTGGAGTAAACCCACAACATCCTTCAGCCTCAAGTTCACGCTCAGGAGGCTCAATTTCTCGTCTTGGTCTAGGTTATTCTCGAATTTGGGTCAGGGCAGTATCTTGTGATGGACTTGACTCTGTAGTTGAAGGGAGCCCCATCAAGTGAAATTTATTTCTCCAAAACGACCTTCCTTTGTCCACCTGCACCAAATATGATCTAGGGCACTTGTGAGCCCATTTTACCGTGCCAATTGTGTTCACATCTCGAACTAGAACTAAAGTTTCAGTGTCTTGTTTGTTGTACCAAGTCTCTGGACGTACCATCTCTATTCTGTTCTTCACTCTTGCCCTTCAAATGCCTTTAATTTAGAATAATCCGGTAACTTGGGTTGCAATGTAGTTGGAGGAGTATCGTTGCCTTATTGATGTAGTCCCACAATATCGTTGTGATTTCTGACATCAAAACACTTGTAATCCTAGGAAGGCAGTCAACAAGCGAAACACCTTCTTTGTCCCAATAAATCGTGGCCATTAACGTTGCCTGCTGAAAGAATCCAACTTTGGTTTTCTGGATTTAGCTGCTTGACGAACTGAATAGTGACATCATTAAAAACCCACCACACACCCCAGACGTCGCCCCAAGTGACTATTACCTGTTCCCGAAATTAGAAGGTCACTTGGCCGGTCTAGAGCACTGAAGAACTGAAGGCGGGAGTGGTGTGTCTACGAAAAATTGTGTAAACCCTGAAAATGATGTACACAACACTCGTAGAAGCTTATTCTGTCGCAGTCCCCATCAATGTTTTGCTTTATATTCCAAGGACGTGTGGCATTCATAAATTCACGGAGAGCTTTGTAGCTTAGCATGCATTTAGGCCAGAAAGGTTCCACAAAACCTCAGTCAACCGGAAACCATGAAATATGAGCTTGAGGTTTTCAGTAATTCGTAGCTCCGAACGAAACATCAGGGGAATTATAGTTTTTTCGATGTAGCATTCATTTAGATTTCACTCGCCCGCCTCAAATGGTCTTTCCGAGACACTAACAACATGCCACGGATCGAAAGGCAGTCAACAGTTTCCATAGTGTTGAGCAGCTGATGAATGGTAAATTTAATCACAAAAGATCAGGCGTAGGAGCACTTCCATGTTTCAAGTTCGACCGGATAGACAGGGACATTTACAGAGAGAGTCGTCGTTTAAGGGGAGCGCTATTGTTGAAATGAGCGGAGGCAACTTGCTGGGCGCTCCACGCAAGATACGTTATCTGTGTAACCCTACAAAAGGCCGTCGCATCGAACGGGGTTACCCTCAGTTAAACAACTTGATTGTGCACAGCAAGAAATCTCTTTCACAATGCGAGATGGAGACGGAGCTGGAGAGAGGCGATTGGGAGGTTTCTTCTGCATCAGGCTGCATCCGCCAATCCTCGTGTGGAATAATTTGGAAAATCCAATCCGTAGAAAGGAATGAAATTTTCAAGTTCATGATTTATTATCCGACTACAGGACTATAGAAACTCAGCCGTCACACAAACATACCAGTAGAACGACTTCGGTCTGAAATAGATGTTACAACTCTCATTTCAAGAATTAATATTGAAACGCTTCAAATTCTTCTTCAGAGTCCTTATTTACGGTATAAGTGAAATGTTGAGTAGGCCATCAAATTACCCTTAGGGGGGGGTATTGGTAATATGAGGGACGTTCAGAAAGTATGGTTGCAAGGGCTGTGCAGGACGAAGGGAATTTTGTTTTTCAGAGTTCTCACCACTAGTAGGTAGAGAGGTTCCTAATGATTAAAACAAATTATCATACGCCTCAGTCCGTTTCGAAATGTCGTCACAGCAGCCAAATAGTTCGTCTTCCAATCGCTCCACCTACCGCAGTGTTTGGGTTGGACGCGAATTTCTCAATTGAATAACTCATCAATGAAATCAACTAAGACATTTTGTTGTATGAAATAACTAAATTATTGTTTTATTAAACAACCTTCTTTTTATATAAATATTTTAATTATATTATATTTATACCTACACTATTAAATTCACTGAGATAGTTATCCACACTCTCAAGGATAATCTGGCCGACTTCTCGAACGAACACACGAATATTTTAAGATGATAATTGAAAGAGACGTCTGTACAGAAAATAATGAACGATCTCTGGCTACACATCAGACACCGCCGGAAATGGAGAAATTGTTGCGAAACAATCCTATAACTAGTAATGAACATCGGGGGGGGGGGGGGGGGATATGATTTGTCAACCTAAAATCAGATAAGCATACTATCAACTTGCCAAATACACTGTACATACCAGGTGTAAATACACAGCTACGAGTATACAACCTCAGTGAGGGTCTCGTCAATTGTACGACTTAATTCCGAGCCGACCTGCATGATTTGTGGATTGTAACTGTACATAATATTATCAATATCAAGAACTATCTACCAAAGAATATCCGAAATTGAAATCTTTCCATAGAAAAGAAAATATTCCTCGATATAAAAAAAAAACCGTTTAAACCACCATATCTTGTGCATGAAATGTGGCCTGACGTTCCACCTTCTAATTCACGCTCGGTTATACTTTTGAGCCCTGATTCCTCTGAACAATTCTGTGAACCAAAATCTATTGAAAGTTGTTGAATGAGGAATGAGCCACGAGAGAAAGCTTGAGACTCGTCACTTTTGAGGGATAGGTAAATATTTTGTCTTCATGGTCGTTTCAAAATGAACCAAACCACACCAACCAAAAACACAAAAAAATGATAGAAATTAGGTTTAAATCAATTCAAAGTAAACGCTTGCATACGAGTTTGAAACACATTGAAACATTTTCATGCTCTAAATTCGAACTCTAAATTCGAATTATGATACGCAAATCACCTGAATTATGATTAGTGCACCGCGACATGTGACTAAGTGCCCTTG
Source organism: Stenodema calcarata (assembly GCA_963920205.1). Classification (NCBI taxonomy): domain Eukaryota; kingdom Metazoa; phylum Arthropoda; class Insecta; order Hemiptera; family Miridae; genus Stenodema; species Stenodema calcarata. The sequence continues at coordinate 15,271,700 of OY986050.1, read as the reverse complement.
ATAACTCACACAGAGGACCAACCCACGTAAATACACCACGTGTATTAGTAGTCAGATGTTATAACAATTAAACACGTGAAGCGTCCATTCCATAAAGGTAGCCATTCAGCTGATTGGCGTGTCAAAATTCGAATGTAGTGTTCCCTCAACAGTTTGAATACCGAGTATCAGCTTTCTAGGACGATCACGGCCGAAACTGGCTTCAGGAGCCACTCAGGTGATTTGCGTATCATAATTCGAATTTAGAGTTTCCTCAAGACTTTGTATACCGAGTATCAGCTTTCTAGGATGATCAGGGAAGTAATATCAAACTGTAAAGTACCTACCGAATTCCAATAACGAACAACTTCACTTCTGATGGTCATAATCAAAAATTGTGGCGACTTGGGACAAATTTTGTGAGCAAATTTCGTGACGATTTTTTTTTTTATGTGCCATATGAAAGACATTAAAATGTCAAAAGTATTTTGCCTTCTCAATATGGCCACGAAATCACGTTTCAGGATTTATTTGTGATTTTTAGTTGACTACAATACAATTTAGCTCTTGAAAAATTTGGGTCTGATATGATTTGGAATTAGTAATTTTTGAGTGTACCTGAATAGGTGAGCTTTTGGTTATAGACACTGTGGAGCAAGTATTAGACAGGTGAGTAGGGTTGGTAGGATCAACGTTGGCTGCACATTATTATTCTACTAACTTTTGTACCAGGCTATCATTTTAGTTAGACCCTCGACCCATTTTCCTCTGTCAAGTTTCCCGAGAACTTCTTAATTTAGGGAAATAAGGCGCGTTTATCAATTGATGTTCAAATTCTAGTTCAATTAGTCCACTGAAGAGGAGTCTCCGAGTTGTTTTTTGTTATCTTTGGATATTCGAATATCTCAAAGTGCATTCTTCCCTTTCACCCCATCGCATCATTTGACGTTGAAACATAACTCTCGACACGTTCACTTTCTTATTGTCACTTCTTGATTCCTCTCGTTCAGTTCGCCTTTGACATCCGAGAACTATTAGTTGTACCTGGAGGCTGTCGTAGCCTTTTGCACAGGCAGATAGCGAAGTGGGGATGAAGAGTTGGAGGCGGTAGAGTCGGATGTTGGGAGGGCGGTTGTTGGGGGCGGCAGTTCAGTCTCTTTCCCGCCTCCAGACCAGAGCCATCCGCTGCGTCTCGCATTCAACCAACTACGCGTCTGTAAGGTATAAATTATTTCGTACTTATCTTTCATTAACATCGTCACTATTGAATTATTCTATTTCCCAGAAATGTATGTTACAATCACTTACAACCAATAATTAGAAGCACAAATGGTCCTAACTAGCTCCACAAGGTCCTCCACACATTGATATATTTAGGCCCTTACAAAAAAAAAAAAAAACCAGTGAAGAAAATTGAATTCTCTTCAATTAGGAACAAATTTTGTTCTTTCACTAATTAAAGCATTTTAGTTCAAATTCATAAATCTCTGTTACGTATGAGATAACCGATATTACAATCTGTCCTTATGTGAGGACTGGCCCACGTGTTCGATCTTAACTAGGTTCACAAGCAAATTATAACACATAAACTAATTATGATGTATCTATCTAGGGCTGACTGTTTTTTTAACACATGAATTAATTATTCATGTAGCCATCAATTATCAATTTTGTTTAAGCTAAATGTGGTTGATTTATCTAAGTATGTTGACTCTTATTTAGTTGTGTAGGAACTTAATTCCGAACGTGATTAATTTGATACACTAACGTCATTTGAATAATTTGTGCTTGTTCAATTGGGCACAAATCTTAATCGTGAAGTGTAAAGAGTGAACCTATTTCCCGTATACATGCGTTTTTTCAAATTCAAGAAGGGCAATCTAACAATAAGGACACCTACAGTTTTTATCATCGTTCACAACAACTAGAGAATCTCACGAGAAAACTGCCTTTTTAAATATTGAACGTGCTTGGATAAACGTAGAGTGACTACTGATATAATTACTATATATAGTTAGGAGTAGAAAAAATGCACTCCACTGTCGAATTGAATAATTATATAGAATAATTATTCAATTCGACATCATAAGTTGCTTTTGCTCAGAAGCAGTTTAAATGTGGCCCTAAGAATGGAAGATTTGGCTCTCCACTACCTACCTATATGCGGCACAAATTTGAACACGTCGAACCAGTCGGATTGATTTATGTTCGAAGTTGAATGAGTTGATTGAGTTTTCTGGTTGAAAATAAGGGGTAATAAATGTGTAAAACTGCCATTTCATATTATTTGATTAAGTTACATAAAAACCCCAAATAATTGAGTGAGAGAAATTTGCAGCCAGTGAAATAAACGAAACGTCGTCCACGGTGTAGCATATGGCTTTGTATCAATAATCAGTAAATCAGTAATCAATCGGGTTCAAACCCGAATGTATTTTCCGTTGCAATCTCGTTTGCGCATGTGCCAACGATAGCACTTCTGCGATTTAGATGAAATTCCTATTCGGTCAGACAAACACTCCGATGGATCCCTCCAAAGTTTGTTCAGAAAGGCCTCACGAGTGAGTGGGAGGAGGGGGGAGGGCTAAAAGCAATTGAATAATGATTTGGTCGTTTTGCCCCTGAATCAGCCATGTGACTTTCGAATATATCCGGTCTCACGAGCTGGAAGGGTTTATAGACGGATGATCGAGGTGGCTAAATTTCACATTGAAATGCTATCAGTAATGAATGAAAACGTGCTGAAGAATAAGTTGTATGCACAGGCCTATGCAAACCTGAACTGGCGAGCTTAAAAATGCCTCGTAGTTATTTATCACAATCATCTGGATTCACGAAACCCTCACAAACGATACAGGGGAGCGTGTAGTCAATTCCTTCCGAAAGCAAATCGACATACGATCTCCCTTCTCTCCATGTAATGTGATACATGAATCAGACTCGTAAATACACATTATGCCGAGACTCCCCTCCAATTGCCCTCACACTTTTAATTAATTCGCTCGTCAACGCACTTGACCAAAAACGTCATTAATTCCGAGCCCTCTCATCTTCTTCAGACTTTGTTGACACTGAATACGCCTGCTCCCGGACCCTTCGTTCGAATCAAATTTGAATTAATGTCAAAGAGCCATATTAAACCGTCCCATTATAACGGATTGTCTAATTGACCGCTTGAAAATCCGTCCAACCCTTCCAACGATTTCCCCCCCAAGGATAAGGGAAAGGCTAATTTGGAAATGTCAGCCCCCTGGTACTGCGTAATTCCTTTCCCCTCCTTGATGGTAAGCAGTAATATTTCACTTCGTCAAGCCCTTTCCCTGTAACAGGGAAATCGGGAAACAATGCGTGTTTTCGAGACCCCTCCTGAAATGTTTGAGGAAAATGAATAACCTTACTTATTAATCCTTGGATTAATTCTACATGGTTGACAATATTTAATTTTAAAGCCGTCATTTTTCATGCCCTTTCTCCGGCTTGTGACATGAAAGATCAATAATGAATTGTTTTCATTATAATATATTATATACATTACCAATATAATATAATACAATACTATAATACCGAACCCAATTTTCACTGGTATCATTACCTGGATTAGTGGCGTAACCATCTCGATGTAGGGTTGGAAATAAATTTGGTTGAGAAAAACGATGTGGGCTTACAAATAAACTCCAAAAACGTCGAACAATAATATCAAACGTACTCATTCTCTGATACTGAGATACCGAGTATGAGTGCGAGTACGTACAAACCACTCTTTGAATGTTGAATTTGATAACCTTGAAGTTTCAGAACATTCAGAAATATTCAATAGGCTATGGAAGATGTTAAGTAATGCATTGATACTCCTAAAGAGTTTATACGTGTATGTGTATTTCATCACTCTCTTTATCAATCTACATTGTTGACGTTCCCAGAACCAGTTGCACTTTTAGGCCTACACGTGAATCAAAATCAGAAAGAACTACCGAAATCGGAAGTTAACTGATTATCCACACACATTGTGTTTTACACAAAGTTTTTTGAAGATTCCGGTTCACAATGGTCTGTGAGGATTCTGCTTAAACCTGAAATCAATCAGGGAACCCCTCACACAGTAGGTCGTTGAGAGGCGTCATTAAAAGGAGCCTATCGGAATAGCTGCATATGTGTACTATCACACATAAGCAAAAAATCACTGCTCTATGTTTCTTGGATTCTTGAATAATACATATCGAGGTTCAGAATGTTTTAGGTTATTCTGGATAAGTGGAGGCTCATTATTTCATTGTATGGCGTTTGGTCCAATTAATCGATTCATATACTACATAGCAGAACCTACTCATTTATAAACACCATTATGCTCAGCCTCTCGTATACAATTTATATTCACCTCTTTTGTTATTTATTATACATTATATTTTACTTCCAACATTATTCTCACTGAATTATATTCGGGGTGATCCCTCTATCCATGAACACATCGCCGCCATTAATCCAGTCGAAGCTCATTTTTTGTTAGAAAGATGGGTGTCTGGATGAGACGTGACTGTTGGCAGAGGTGACCAACGTGTTTGCAAATTAATTTACAGCTCATTCTTCCATTCCCGTAATGGCCCCTTACCGGATAATTTATTTTGTCCCGTCCCACCTTCTATCATATCCTCCTTCGGTAATTTATTAAACTAATTACTCCAGTTCATTTGGCTGATGGGCTAATAAAGGTTTCTACGGCCGCTGTATTAGGCGTACGGTTTTAGATATCAGTTAAGGAACGAATTAGAAAGTTTCTGATGGATAACTCCCAGGAAATATTACGAGATAAATTCTCAGCCCTTCCAACAAGAAGGAAAATCGAATTTCGACCCGTGTTCAACCTGAACCATTGATAATAGGAGTCAAAGTCAATTGCAAGTTGCCCTCTTTCATGATTGACCATATTATGTTTCTTGGGACTTTAGTGCGGGATCCAATTAGTAGGAAATAGATTGCCGTTGAAGCACTCGGTACTAAGGCGGAATTCACTACCTGTTAATTTATTCATGGAATTCAACAGAGTTAAGTTTTTTCCTGAGAGAGCCCAAACGACCTTTCAAGTTGTCGCACAGCCTCATCCACATAATAACTTTACTTTAAATCTTTAAGAATAAAGTAAAATACCGCAATTGACTCAAGTATTGTTGTCTGATATTTTTGTTGCTACTGTGTCCAAAACAACCATGATTTTGGCTATGACCGCACCCTTAGCTGAATTGGGAAAATACTATACTGTGATGGGTATAAAACTATGAGCCAAGTTGCATTTCACCTGTAACGATTGCATTTCGGTTTGGCTTCACTGGAATCCTAAATAATCTCATCACTACGAGGAACAAATGTGCACTATCTAATTGTCTATTATATATAATGTATTATAATATACAATTAGATAGTCGCACGTTTGTTCCTCGTAGTTAGTTTGATGAGATTATTTAGGATTCCAGTGAAGCCAAACCGAAATGCAATCGTTACAGGCGAAATGCAATTAAAAAATCAAAGCACAAAAATCTGATGAAACCGGAAAACCCTCATCGGCCTACCTCGAATGTATAAATTCTTCGGATTATATTTTTAAAAGATACTAATCTAAAAACTTAAAAAGATATAAATTACGAATATCTCGTAATATTTCCAGCCCAATCGACACACGTTGACCGGCGCAAATACAACGTCAAATGAATGGCATAAATGGGCAAAATTGAAAAGGTACAAGGCGACGGACAGACTTTTGCGATCTTCTCCCAACCCGAAAGGTTATGAAAGGTGTTGCAATCGTCCAAGAGGAAAACCAATTTCCGGTACACTCCCAGTATATGGGCCTTTCCGTGATCCGAGACTACAACAGTTGCTTATCGTCCATTAGTACCGGACCAATATATAATACGAGTATATTTCGGTATGTGCTTGTGAGGTATGTCACTAGTGTACAATATTATGGCCTTAAAAAATTCGAAGGCTATAAGAGCGAATTTTTGAAGAAAATGTAGCTATGGTTCTCGGTCCAAAATGTTTAAAACTCGAATTTTCGAAAACATTTTCATACCAAAATCCGTTTCAGACCATCCTGAATCCACTGCAAGAGACACCAAAAGTTATATGTATAATATATAAGAACATATAATAATATAGTGGAGGTTTTTTTGACTAGGAAACAGTAGAGTAGTTGGTCATCTTCGACTAGTGTTGGTCATCCTCACCCGCAAACTACTATAATAATATATACATAATAACTTATGGTTATATTATATATCACTCAAAAAATGAAAGTCTGACAATTGACACCTCATTTTAAAGGTTTTTACACGCTGAATAAGATGGGGAAGTCAGAATTGCTATACCTTATTCAGCTCTCAAACTGGAGCACTTAGGAGATGAAGAAACGTGGTTGATACGTGAGAGGTTCTTCGTGAACATCATGTTCTTTAATGGAGACATTTTACATAAAACCAATTATTTCTTCGAAAATTCGATCTTATAGCCATGCATGCTGTCTGTGAATTCTTCGTTTTCATGTTTGTTTACAGATTTTTCAACGCTGAGAACGATGGTGTACTCAGAATTGCGATATCTCATTCCGTTGTCAAATTAGAGCAGATGAACCACGAAGAACATCTCAAGCAACAAACACGTATCTTCATCTTCAAAGTGCTCCAGTTTGAAAATGGAACGAGATAGAGCAAATCTGATTTCACCATCCCGCCAGCGTAAAGAAACCTTTAAAATGAGGTGTCATCTGTCAGACTGTTTCTTTTTGGAAATTAATAGGTGATTTTCCCCACTTAAAACTCTAAAATCTATCGAAATCTGATACTTCGAGTCGTTAAATAAGTAGTTGATTCCAAGAGTCCTCACTCCCACAAATTTGAGGATTAATTGGATTGATGAGCTAAAATATGGTTAGAGTAGGTGACCACGGCGCTTGCACACGACCAATATTTGACTCAAAAACGTCGGAAAAAATTTCATTTCACATGGATCTGCTTATCGACCGGTAGTCGCCTCCAAAACGACGGAAAAAGTCGAAAAGTGGACTTTATTTCTAATAGATCTCTTTCTATAGGGAGGCGGGTGGGGTGTCAAAACATTTGATTTCCTTGTCCATTCCAATGGTTTAATATTGAAGATATTGATCTAAAATTTATTACACATAATATGATTATGATTTCCGTATTGAAATCATACAATGACAATCTTGTATTCGACGCATAGATCAAAATTGAAAAAGAAAAAAGGTTTTGACTTATCCCTGAATAATTTAATGCTTCACTTGTACAGACAAGTACAAATATTGCAATGTCGGATCCGTCGTGCTTGGGTAAGTGTTTCGGTAAGAGTTGGGCGAAATGCCCTTTTATTGCGTCGTATTTTAACATTCCCCACTACATCAACCGGCCTGACCTATTTCCCTAACAACAAAAAGACCGTTACTCAACCTTTCCGACCCTTCTTTTAATTTTTCCATTAGAGAACAAATGAGTTTCACCTCGGTTTTTCTCCTCCCCGCCGCCAACCCTTCACTTCGGAATACTTGAAGACGGAAGGGAAACAAGAAGATGTCCTTCGTTAAAGGGGCAGGGAAAAACGTTTTTCTTTTTTTCAGCTTCAGCACAAGCCGAGGGCTATATATTTAGGAAATGAAGCCCGGTCTTTCCTTTTCCCCCGTCTTTTCTATCCATTCTGAAAACCCTTCCACCGCGCTCACCTCCTGTGAGCCAACCTTCAGTGAAAACCGTCCCGGCACCCTTTAACCCACTCGGAGGACTGAAGGAAATAAATTCTCTCAGTGGCATAGGCATACTTTGGGCTAAGAATTCAATCCCACTTGAGGTATTCAACAGAGAAACTTTTTTCTTCGGGCACCACCTACTCATCCTTTTTCTTGCCCTTCAAGGAGAGGGATTGCCAGAGAGTTTTTCCTTGAATAGTTCCAAGCAATTATTCTGGTCTTTCTTCTCGTTGGGAACCAGAACTATTTGGAATCTGCCGGCTGGGAGTAATTCTTCAGTTGGAATGAAAATGTCAACTACTTGTGCGGCGAGGGAATCACGGTGGAAGGGTTTGGTTTCATTAAAGTTTTTTTGGAGTATGATTTTGAACAAGTCAAGAGACTCACTCTGTCTGCAGCTTCGAGGGACAGATAGAGGTTTTCATCAGCGAATGTCAAAAGAAAGTATGTAGGTACACTGTCGCTTGTTGCACTAATTGTAAAAAGTTCTAGTTGATGAATAGTTGTGGGGTGGAGCGGAATTTGCTCATTATGACGTGTTTTTCCCCTGACTCATGGTACAAGATAGCGAATTTATAATACATACGCGTTCCATCGTATGGCGATATTTAAATGCCAGATAGGTACTAACCAGTATAATATACTCGTATTATGGAGGTTGATAGGTTTTTAAATGGGTTACTTCGGAGCCCAGATCAGTATGTATCCTGGTTCTGGAGACGAAGTACCCTCAAAATGTAGTATCATGTTCTCTTATGATAGATTGACGACTACTGGCGTCAGTTATTACGGACTTCGAAAATCTCTGTTATAATCACAATCAGGGGTCTAACACTTTCTGCTACAATGGAACAAGGTAAGCATATTGAGTTGATTTATGAAAAATCCGAAACGTCTGAGTTACGACCCTCTACCTATGGGCTACAGATTTTAACCCGTTGTACGTCCGTTTTCGGGTAGGTAGTACCAAGAAAGTTGCGCAAGTGCAAGGAGTTGGAATGATCGCCCGCGCTCGTTGAGTAATTATGTTTCACGGAAGTTTTTCGAGCAGTTTTCCTTAGTCTGCCTTCTTTTTCTCTAACCGCTCGAAAAGTTTACGTAACAAGGGGGCAGCAATTAAGAAAGGAGTTGTAACGAGCTTAGCTTAGGAAGTCATCCACTGGATCAGGTAACTAATGGATAGAGAGATGGATGCTATAATTAATGATGTTTGCCCTTGTGTAGCTCAAATCTGAAATGTGATGATTGTTTGATACGAGTGATGCCAGTTTATTTCCAGAGTTGACCTACTGTTATATTTTCCCTACTACTACTCGTACATTAGAACAGTTTTCGGATAATGTCGGAGCATTACACCTACTTTTTAATTTCTGAATAATCTATGAACGAAAATAATAATTGTTATCATCAATGAATCTTCTATTCGTCTGCCGGCTTGCGCGTTTAATATTGTAATATTTTCATAGATTTCGAATCACTGAATCCTCTATAATCAAAACAACGTGAATTTGTGTAATGAATCCTTACTAACGATACACTTCATGAACCCTTGTTGAACTCTCTCAATGGCCTTGTTGTGGAAAGGATTTCAAATTGATCGGCCGAGCTCGAGAGGATCCGCAACCAACGAAATGGAAAGTTGTTTGATGCTGTTTGCATCACGACATTTTCCACTTGGTCCGCATAAGAAAGCCGAGTTGCCGAACTGCCCCAGGCACCATTGAACAAATATGGTCTGTCATTGAGAGCCCACAGTCGAAACACAGGGCGTAAATGGATATCTTCTCGTATATCGTTTCTCGTTGGACTCATAAGGAAGGAACAGCGATGTAGTCACCTCTCGGAAATTACAGGGTGCTGAATAAGGTAGTCACTCACTAGTAGCTCCGGTAGTGCGGTATGTGATTTAACCCGCTCCAGAACGGAGCTCTCCTGTTCAACAGAACTTCCACGACTCGCCTTCTACGGGAGTGTTTATATTATTACAATCATATTACAATTTAGTTGACGCGGTTTTTTCATTTTTCTTTAACTTGTCACTTTTAGTATTTTATGCGTCCCTTATTATTTATTTTTACTATTGACTGACGATTGTTTGTTTGGCTTGTATTTGGATTTAATTAAGTACAGTTAAGTAGTATTTTGAATGGTGATTATTATTATCCAACGGTGCATGTTCTGCATATTTTTCTACTTGGTGGAGGGTACTTCAATGCGTTGAAAGTTTTATTCATCAAAACTTTCACAAAGTCTAGCTGATGTCATTGGAGGAGGTTCTTAGGGGAGGATTTGTTATGATTTTCAAAATGCCGGTATGTGTGTCAACAGGTTTCAATGATAATCGAGACAAGACGTTTTTGCCTCATTCAGTCAGAACTGAGAAAACAATTCCCCAAGTGAAAAAATCGTATAAATTTGTCCATCTATATACAGCCCATCTGTACTCATCAATCATATTGAATTGATTATGGAATGGACGTACATAAATGTGTATTGAAACTGAAGTCTGCCTTCCCCTTGACGGTGTTCCGCTGCAATACTCAAAGAAACATTGGGGCACTTTGTCGTACAAATTTGCAATTTACTTGGTAATTCGATTTGTAGTGTAAATTGAAGCGTCCCAGCACAAATACCATTGTACCTGGACCATCAATTCGGGCAGCCTCCTACCTAGTACTTCACAGTCGAGTTTCTACATTCATGAACGTCCTTTACACTGGCTTTTCATCAACTCAGTCGTGTGCCTCTCACAGCACACTAAATGAATATTCTGTCGATTCCAGACCTTGATTTAACGAGGTTTCCAATCATTCAATTTATTATTCCATTGACAGTTTTTACGAGGTTGGTTTTTTTAAATATATTATTCTTCAGAAGGCATTGGTAATTATTTCAACAAACCATCCGTAATGTTACCATTTTTTCCCTCGTTCTCACTGCCATTTTAATCAGGGGAGTTTTAAACATAATCGATATAGGCGTTTTTGCCTTTGGTTGGTCTTTTCCTATTATTTATGCAGCCCGCAGCCGCCCGACACCGACCACCCCAACCTCCCGGTTCACGCTTCGTGAACTGTGCCGATGTTAAAAGACGAACTGTTTTGCGGATATTCCCATTGCGTTCTACCACTTTCTAATCCTCTATTTGAATTTCCCCTCAACGAGAGAGTTTCGGCAACCTCATTGCCGCGCTACTCTCATTTCATTGTTACTAATTTATTGTCGCTCCCGTTGCAGCTGATCGCATCAATTTTTCTCATTACAAGATCCGAAGTAGTCATGTTTATATTACTCATTCGTGGCTGTTCTGATCAAATTCGCGACGGGCCTCCGGTGGCTCTCCACCAACTCCCATTGTTAGTGATTACGAGTAGTTTGTCCCGTATTTGACTTCTAACAAATGTGTATTTGTTCATCCTAAGTATTACCTAACGAATGGGCATAAAATCCAACATACCAGAACAACCAATCAATCTGATTGTCCTTCGCTGTTCAGATACCTATTGTAACGATATTTTCGACTCGAAAGGGGTTACGGACTGGATTTCTGATACACTTGAAAGAAATCACTGTATTCAAGAGAAGAAAAAAATGCTGTTATTAGCTCAGTAATGCCCTCGTCAGTTTCCCAACTGAATTCCGGGCTGATAAAATAATAATTTATTTATACAAACTATAGATAAAACGATTATTATTTATATAAATGGTTAAATGGTTCATACCTAATCCTTGTATATTCATTTTTTAACCAGCTGTTTCAAAAAGAGACCAAAGGTTCCACCGTTTGATGTACGCTCATTATGATGATTTTTCCTTTGAACCCTCAAAAATGAACCATAAGGATTGATATTTGGACAACTCTTAATTCAATAGAAGAATATTGTCGTCCTGTTCCTCCCAGTTTTTACACTAATAAATATCCCTAATTACCCGACGGTTCTGTTATGGCAGAGAAACAGTTCCGAAAGCGGGAAAGAAATTCGGGACGACTGTAGCCAACGACCATCACTGAACAAGAGTCAGTGGGATGTAATGAGAAATTGCGGCAGGCGCTAACTCTAACACATTGCGGATTACTGGATAGTCCTGCGGTACTGTGTAACCCGCGTCCACTTTTATTGCATTTAGCCGGATGAGCTTGGCGGTTAGTGGTTTGTCAGACGGAAACACTTAGTTCACTGAAATATGGACGAGGTTTTTTTCTTTTTTTCATGATAAATCATGATGATGGAATGATTTATTCAATGCCAAAGCTACTTCAATTCTTGTTAGTAGAAGTGGGATGGGCTGGGCCAGTACGTAAGTGGAAGTCACCTGCTTTTTAGTTTATTATCTTCGATAATGAACTGAAATTTGGGTTACTGGTTTGGACCAGCCCCACAATGATTTTTCATAACCCTCGGTCAATGGGTAGGGGTTTCAAATTAATTTTGAAATATTGAAAACGTCATAATATTATCTCTTTAGATGAAACCTTGTAGTTTTATGTACACATTTAGATAGAGTTCAATTCAGAGATTTTTAAGACCATCCGTAGCTTTCTGCGAAACGCCGTTCGTTTACAGTGAGGCCGCAAAGATTGAGCCAGTTAAATCCAGTCAATAAGAGCGTGAATCAAACGGCGGCAAGTCGGGTCAACGCTCTTTCTGTGGAACAGCTGATTCAAACAACATTGTGTTGTCCCATCGAGTTGCTTGTTCTGAGTTACTTTTCGTATCTACGGAATGAAGGATATTTAGAAAATTTGGTGGTGGGTACTTCCTGTTATCATTTATTGCCAACGTCGGTACGTACAAGTAGGAACCCGAGTACATCTAGTTACCGCTTATTTTTCCCCTATTAAACAAATATTTTACCGCATTACTCAACTTTTTCCGTATAGTTATAGGTCTCACAAGGTAATTCTATACAGAGTAGGGAACTAGGCAGAAAAGTTCATTCTGTTTAGAAGGTAATAGATCGATGTGGAAGAATTTGCAGAGCTTTTATGTTTACACATGCCCTTCAAATGCTTCAAATCCACGTTTTTCGAAGTATTTGAGGTGAATTGTGGTCTTGTCGAAGGTTCACTTCACAAGAAGATGATTTCTAGTGGTGTTAGTTGACAGGCGCACTTCTCAATAATAACCCACGCTGAAATCAGAAGTTTGAGATCTTATTCCGTTTTCAAACAGGAGCACTTTGAAGATAAAGAAACGTGGTTGATGTTAGCTCTAATCTGATAACGGAATGTGATATCGAATTGCTGACTCAACCATCGTGTTCAGCGTCGAAGCATCTAAAAACTGATGTGTTACTCAGCTAAAAATGGAGAAAAAACTTGTTATAAAACCAGTCAATTTTACATAAAACTAGTTATTTCTTCGAAAATTCGCACTTATAGCCAAGCTACAGATTTATTCATATTTGGAATACGTTGACAGAGGCCGATTGACACATGAAGTTACAACGTTGAAAGTCCGATCACTTGCCTGTCGCATCTTCTGGTATGTGCAGGTGATACAAACTGGAAAATAAACTCACGGCCCCAGAGTGTTTTTTGATTGAACAATTCGTTTGGATGGGGAAACATCCAGTCGAGACGGTTGTCGTGTCTCGAAGTCTTCCTTTGGAGGAATAAAAGGGCTCGAGCGATCTCATAGGAAATACAGAAAGAGATAAAAGAGTAAGCTGGGAAGAGACAGGTGATTTGTGTTTCCCTTTGGAAAGTTTGAAGACGATTTTTCGACGTGGATTTTACCATGATCCGATTTGGCTGCGCTACTACTTCAGTATGGGAGTAAACACAACTTGAACTTCTTACGTTACTCGATTTTTCTCTTTAGGAATTAGATGATTTTCGGCTTTGTTATTTCTGATAGACAAATGATAGGATAGACAATACTTTACCTCAGTAGTTATTTCGTGTAGTTTTGGGTGTAACAAGGATGTTACAAACATGACATTGATTCGAAAAGAAAATAATTAAATAAATTATTTACACAATGTTGCCTCTGGGGTAAACCCTATCCTTCTCGGTCCAGTACAAATCATATTGTTCCGAATGATACACCGAAATCGGCAGTGGAAAATCCGTCAAGCGACCTTTTAACCTTTGAATTGATATCCAGTTCCACTCATCGCGGGCTGGGAGTGAAAAGACGAAGATATTTTTTTCTTTCCCCGCTTTTTTTTATCAAGAGGGAGAAAAATAATGTTTTTTGCTCTTCCCTCAAACTTTATGAAGCTGTTAGGAAAATCTGCTCCGATGCCAAGCCGCAGTAAGTGCGGAGAAACGTCCAAACTTTTGAAAGAACTGTCCTTCTTCAGCCCTGAAACGGCGAAATGCCTCTCGCAGATCTCGGCTCACCATCCCCCTATAAATCCATGTTGGTTTTTCGGGCTTCGAGCTCCCTCCTTCGATTTTCTTCGCTTATTCTTTGTTGATGGTTTCGTACCTAAGTTGCTTGATAACAGCTTCAATTAAAAGAGATGAAGAGATGAATTGTTTGATCAGCTTCGTTGAAGAGATGAATTTTAATAATATAAACTCGTATATTATACCAGTCGATGAATTGCATTTCCACGTATTAGGTATCGTTGAAGCTCCTTCCGAGAGGTTGGTCGTTATTAAATTGTCTCATGTCATCAAAAAATTACGGGGATCTAACGCGTCAAAAGACTGCGGTAATGGAGCACTAGGTATATCTGTATCATTGAACTATCACCAGCTACTTTTTGATCGAACTCAAGTCATCTCATAGGCGATAGGACATAGAACCTATCAAAGCTCGGGACCCAATGTTGATCCACATTCATGACGACTGACATGAATGTGCAATGATCTAATGTGTGATCTTAAAATACCCAGCTGTACTTGAAAGAAGTCTGTCCCGTTTGAGCTGATAATTTTGTTGTTGATATTAGGTTCGTAAGAATTCCTTTGATGTTTATGAATGTGCACATCAGCCCAGTCATATTTTCAGTAGGGTATTTTATGGTTCCAGTCATTCGATTGTAGTTATTAATTTCGTAACATTTTGGTTATTCACTTTTAGACTCCAGCAAGAATTCTTAAAGTTTCGTCGGTACCTGATCCTATTTTCAATCGTAGGGTATATCAGAAGGTTGTGTTGAATAATGTACTGTTGTCAACAAGTTTCGTGATGTTTGCTAAGGCAATTAAAAAACAGCTTTACAAATCAAATTCAATATCAGTCTTGTATAATCAGATCTATACTTACGTATTACTGAACTAAAACTGAAGCGTTTAGAAAAAAAAGTAGATACCAATTCTCGTTTTGGATTGTTTATGGCAATTGAGATAGATTTATTAGTATAGTGTAAGTATCATCAGTATAAATAATTTCGATTCGTGAAAAGGCAAAAATATTTGTGGTGAATAAGCACATGAAAACGCAATAAACTTGAAGGAATAATTCGCCGTATAGAGTCCAATGGATTGCGTATATATATTTATATAGGTACTTATATTGATATATAGCAAAAGAGGTCGGCTTCATCAATAGAGCTTAATTGGGCCAACCCACAGAAGAGCTCACATAGCCAGATTCATTGCAAAAAGTTATTTCCACCGGTCCCAATTAGGTTCACATTTGAAGAGAAAGTCTGAAGACCTTTAGGGACATTATTTACAATACTTGACCACTAGGGCATGGTTATGGATGACCTACGGTTATTCGATAAAGGGGACGATTTTCGATAAACCTGTTTATCCTCTAATGAGGGGACCACTACCTACCCCAAATGCACTTGATATAATAAATCCGGAATAATTTCCTTTCAACATATTACGTTGAAATGAAATTATTCCGGATTTTCGATTCGGGCATACGTCGTGTTCGAGAACCGGGAGCAAAAGTCTCAGCCTTTCGTTGGTCAACCACATTGTCACTATCTGATTCTACAAAATTTAACATTTTACAGTTAACAGTTAGTTTAACAGTTTTATATGTTTTATTATTATACCAAATTAATAACCTACTCATGTGGTCAATTTTCTAGTTACAGGTTTCGATTTACTAACGAATGATGTGTGATCGTGATTGGGTAATAGTAAAGACCAACTGAAATTTGATTTTTAGCCTAAACCGAATATTGGCCCTTCTGGTTCATTATTAAACAAATTTTGAATACGATCATATCTCGAAAAATTCAGATAGAACGGTGAAGTCTTTTGTTGACATTTAGATAGAGTTTAATTTTTAGAAGCAGTGTTATCAGTGAAACTTTTGATTATTAATACCTACTTATATATTATGGTTCTTGTTGTGTATGCACGAGTATCTCGCTATAGATATCATAGAGCAAATCAAGCAAGATTCACATTAAAGGAAAAATCAAGTCGATCCTTTGGGAACGTTGCATAAAATTACAGACGCTTCAATGTTGAAAACAAACCTATCAGTCGACAGAATATTACTTCATTATCTAGGAAAATAGTATTCCAATAAGCAACATTTTCGGCCGAAACTAGAAACTTCTAACTTTCATGGACTCTTGAACTTTTTATGATTTTCCAAACCCAAAGTATGAACTTCGTATGCGCACAATAACCACTCGTTTTTCCTTGAAGGATTTGATATTTTGGCAAACTGGATCTTTATCCGCTTTTAACGTCAGATAATACTTTATAACACGAGAGGTAGGTACCTACTCGAATGGTAATGGGCAACATTCAGTGGGGTAGTCCGATTCGTTTGGTGTAATCGAAAATCCACCCAAGTACTTTGTACTTAAATCAACTTATAAGAGTGGGAGGCTGAGCCCCAAACAAACAATCGGAATGGGAGTGAGGCCTTGAAGGAGTCTTTCGTGACGACTCAATCTCATACTCTCCATATTTCCTCCGCTGACGTTTGATGATAAACGATACCACGTATATTTATATTATATTACAGTCGCACTACTCTGGACAACTTACACTTACTTACTAGGAGATATTTGATATTTGCTTGACTTAAAGGGTTGGGGTAATCCCGGTGAGTTACTTCCCTCCGTAAAATGCCTCGAGCGATTCATTCCAGGACGAACTTGGGTTCCGGACCAGCCCCGCATAAATCATCCGTGTATGGGAGGTCGAACGTAAATCACCCTACGGAAAATTTAAAATATGGGCCCGGAAAAGGGGAGGAGCAGCCGAACCGGAGTGCAGTTATTGGGTAGGGAACGGTCGGAGCGTGTAAGGATCATGAATCAATGTAGGCATCGGACATCACCCGTGTATGGGGCCCCTCATCCCGATGACATGGTGACTGAGAACAGCTAAAGTGATCGTCAAATGATTTTCATTTATAGTAATAATAAGGTATAATCAGTTTGATTGTTCCGATCAACTGATGATCTACAGAATCTGTAAAAATGCCATCATTAACAAATCGATACATACTCAGATGATTAGACAGTTCTAGCACACTTGAAGTTACTACTATGTGGACAATAATTTACACTTTCTTAATCCATAGCGCGACGCGTGCTGTTTTACCCATTCTGGTAACACATGAGTATGGGACACTCACACCTTCTATTTTCCTGTTTTAGCCATGTTATTGTTGGAAGATTCATATACCTTAATGACTACACTTCGAGGAAAGAAATATATGGGTATTAAACGGTGAACGTGGTATGTGGAGGGAGGAGGGGGTGCCTAAAAAGAAAACACAATTCTTGCTCACTGGGTATTTGGTTATTGAATAAAAAATCAGAGAAAAATAGATTTGTTGCACAAATTTATTCTAATAAACTTTTATAAACTTGGACAATCTTCAAATTTTCGGTCTTTGGTAAGTAGGTAAATTTATATAATATACTTCATTGACTTAGGTACTGAAAGTACCTATAATTATCACAATGAAATTTTAGGAAGTGGATGTCATAACGTGAGAGTAATAGACACATTACTAGTCAAACTTTCTTCCCACGTACTTACTTCTTCTAATATAATATAAATTGACGAGAACAATTGACCAGGGAAACATATAAGTAATCCAAATTCTACTAAACGAAACTAATTATTAGGTTGTTAGTTCAAAATTTATTTAATTATACATCGACAGGTACATATTATTCAAAAAACGATTTCGTCAGTCTTCAAAATCTTGTTTATCCCCATCTTTACCTATGAGTTGGTTTTTGGGCTGAGAAGCTCGCTACTGATGGGAGCATCTAGGTTTTGGAGATTGGCCTCTTCCGCTATCACTTGCATCTTCTTCTCCCTCTGAGTCGAACTCTCCTTCGTCACTGACATCCTCGAGTAATCTTTGGATAATATCACCGGAATGAGGGTCGTCCGTCCGAAAAATCTTGTTCTTTTCATCCATTGTGTCTCTCTGTGCCTGTAATAATAAAAGAAAAATTGTCTGTAATGCTCTGGGCGCGCAGGGTGGCCAACCCAACAACTCAAAATTTCCGTGTGACTGTCCCACACTCATGTTTCGCGCTATGAGTTAACAATTGGTTAAATATCATCATTATTTGTGCACAAAGTGAATTTGCAACCTTCGTCTTTGGAGTAAAATTCAAACCGATTCCTATGTCAGCTTCAGGAGTTCTTTCAGTGGCGTTCATTTGTTATAACGATAGCCTATAGCAGTGCTTCCCAAACTTCTTAACTAGCGGACCCCTTCCACGGAAACATTTCAAGTGCGGACCCCTGTCATTCAAGTTGGTGTTAGATCAGTACTTGTTTCTTTGAACTCTTCCAGTCAATAGAACCAACGAAAACAATTCTCGGAAGTCCAACTGCGCAGGACTACCGAGATTATGCTGTAGGTATAATTTGCTTCAAAATTTACATTTGCTGCGGACCCCCCACTTAGGGTTGGCGGACCCCTAGGTGGTCCGCGGACCACAGTTTGGGAAGGCCTGGCCTATAGGATCAGAAATAGGTTTCGTTGACTATAACCGAAATAACATTTTTAAATCAAAATTTAATGCCACATTTGTTCAATCAATTGATGAATTCTTGATTCTGCGTCATCGTGTGACATTGCCTTCTACACACTTCATTTTAAACTCTTGGATTTGATTCTAATCGCAAAGGGTTGATTCTGAATTAAAACCTCAGTCAGTAGAGATGATGACATAATTCCAGTCTTGAGCATTAGACAATCTATTACTTTGAATTTTAGATTGACTAATATCTATTACGTTGAATTTTGAAGCCATGACGAAGGTATAGCATCTTTTTCAACACACCGTAGGTTCATCCTTTGCCTAAACTCATTAAATTGTTTAACAATAAATTTTATTGTTTGGTCGACAGTCGGTGAAAGTTGAGGATTTAGTTAGAACTTTTGAATTGAGGGTCACTAGGAAAAGATCTTGGTAATATCACCGGCTTACGATAGCCAAGAGATCCATAAACAATGCGAAAACGGAGGACTAGAAGCTTTCAAGGTAAAAGCCAGAATGGGGATGAATAATCGCTTTTAAAACTGGGAAGATAAATGAAGCTACAATATAAAGGAGACTGGTGAATAAGTAGTAAAAGAGAAAATGACCTAGTTCAAGAGCGAGTAAAGTTTTGACGGTGGAGATGAAGAAATTATAATAGATGGTCTTTGATTTTGAAAGGATCCCTTGGAAGTTGCTTTCGCAGGATGACGAAGGCGGGGAATAGTTGTTTTCCCTCTTGCAAGTACCTACCTCGAAATTTTGGAAGTGGTCGAAACGGTATTCCTCTTATTCGGAGGTTTTGATCCATTTTCGTCGTTTAATAGGGCTTTTGTAGAACGGTCGTTATCTGGAGAGTTCACGCGAGACGATCACGTCATTCCGGGCCTCGCTCGAAGGAGATTGAGACATTCCATGGCGAAGCACGATGGGAAATAACGAAGATAATCAGCGATCGCTTCATGGAGATAACAGTGGTAGAATGACTTTATGTGTATGTTTTACCAGTGTCTACATTGTGTTTAACTGATTGATTTACCTAGGTGAACAAATTAAAATATGTTTGATGACCGTGTCGACCCTCAAAACGTACTGACAGCCGCCTAATTCTGCATAATATGTATCTACCTATACTCACTACAACTATATACGTTGTACCTATATAATATGCAGTTATACTCAATAAAATTATATACAATTTATATATTATGTAATTATGCTCAATACAATTATATACAATGTATGTAGTAACGGGTTGTTTTCAAAAAAGAAAAAAAAATGTTCGTTTTCTCAATTTACTGTGTCCCAAAGATTTGAAACAGAATTGTGGAGTCAATTTTCAACTTATAGAAACGGGGTATGAATCAAAATGTTCTTTAAGTTATCCTTTGTAAAACCAAGTATCAAACATGACGTTTTTCTAACAGTCAATAGATCTATAGACACATAATATATATTATACGTGTCAATAACAAAAGTTTCTTAAAAATTCCAAATAGTTATGTCCCAGTGGTACTTACGATACTTACAAAGTTTTGTAACTTTTGACTAGAATTTTTTTTTATATCTGAAAAGTAATTTCTATCAGACATTATTCCATAGATAATGACTCAGCAAGATTTCTCCCCGTCAATGATATTGTGGGTAAGATTTGATTACTGGATTCCTGCTGCTCTCTCGAATTTGGGAGTAAAAGCTGGATTCAGGGGATCGTTAAAAACGGCCGGAAACAAGGGAGACAAAAAAAAAAAAAAAACCACAATAGCCCGTCATTTTGGGAAGACGTTAATCCTGACAAATTGCGATACTAGTGTTACAACATCAGTTAAGAGAAATGTAATTAAAAAATACGGCTCTGAGTCTTGTAGGAGGGAGAAGATTAAGCATTTATTCCGGCTAATGGATGAAGCCAGGTAATGAGGCTCGGTGGAGTTTAAGTCATTTACGAAAGGAAGGAAGACATGCTTTGAGTTTTCTTGGGGATGTCATTGTACTCCTTTTCGTCTACAGCTTCAAATGTAGCCACTTCACGTTCTGTAGGTCCCACCGTTTTCTACCTCGTTTCATGTTCGTTCACCTCATGATGATTTCTTTATACGTCACAAAGCGATTTTGAAAATAACAGCTTAGAAGAACTGTGGATTCATCTTGTTTTGACCTACTTATCATGCAACTATTTACGCTCTCAATACGTTAAATCACTATATTTTTGTCCAAAAATATTCTTAGCGGTTTTGCATTATGATACAAGCTTCTTACGAGTTAACACTCGGAAGGTCGCGCGCCACTTGTTACACAAATGGTCGCGTTGGATCTGTGTAATCCACCACAAGTGAATGGGTTTACCCATCAGATATGTCTAGGACTCATGTTGTAGAAAAGCTAGAAAACGTAAATTTATACAAACCATAGGAATTTTTGTAAGGATCAGATATTGCACTAAACAGAAAAATGTTCCGAAATTTTTTTAATGATGTGGAAATTGGGAAAATTGGTTAGAGATCAATATAAAATACGAATGAATGTAGGTACCTAACTTATTAAAAAGGTACTGGTACAAATAGACAATTTCACTGAAAAAACGGTCAATGAAAACGAGATCTAAACTGAATGTACCTATCCTTACATGAAATTTTTCGTGGGTACGTTTTTTCTCACGTGTCACATGAACATTCAACTAATATTTTTTTTTTTAATTTTTTATTGGCTTTTATTCATTTACAGCCGTTACTACTTAGATGGAATAGAAAAAATAAAACGATACTTCATAAATAACAGAATAAATTAATCACAAATGTACGTTAATGTCTTTTAAAAACTCAAAAATCAGTTTGTTCACTTCCATTTTCGAAGACGCCAGTAGAGTGTCGAGGTCACATAAATATAAAGATGGTAAATTGACAATTTCATGACAATCACCGTCTGAAGAAAATTCATCGCTGTCGCAATCATTGGTCCCCTCGGATTCAGCCTCAAGAGACAGCTTTTCGTCAGGATTGATCGGATCAAACTTAGTTTTGGATGACATAGTGTCTCTGCAATACAAGTTTGGAAATACTAGGATCATCTTCTGATAAGACAATACATTAGAGAAATTGCCTTATCAAAAAACTCCTGTACCGCCAAGCCAGCTTATAATAATGAACCAGGGACGACAAATCTGGGCCCCTTAAAACACAAAGAGCAGCGTCCCTCGTCAGAGACAACCGCCCAAATGCCATCCGTCGGAACTCCAGCACAGGACACACGCAAAGGAAGTGGAAAGTGGCCTCCCTCTCACGGAGCACTCCTCCTGCAGACATGAGACATATGGCTTCTCATTAAAGCATTAATGTGGGCACAATGCTTCGGGGCTTTATAAGCCTGAAAAGAGTGCAGTTTAAGCAAAGGCCTCAGGATTCCGAGTACTTCACCCTGTACCGGTAATGGGATCCGGTGGACAAGTGGCGAGCCTTGTGCAGGATGGTCCAACGGAGTCCCTCCATGCAGTTTGTTGGATCTTCAAGTTTCGCACGGAGCTATTGCTAGAGATTGCCGGATCCAATTCCCTGTACAGCGTGAAGTACTGGGAAGCCTGAGCCATTTGCTTAAACTGCACTTTTTTTAGGCTTATAAAGCCCCGAAGCATTGTGCCCGCATCCGATCCCATGACAGAAGCCTCAAGGTACGCCAAGTTTTTTTTTTTTTTTTTTTTTTGGTTTATTTGTTCATTAAGTCCATTGTAAATACAATATACCTTATTGGAAATAAAAATCACACTTACATTTGTCTTTGGTCGTTTAGCGCTCTGCAGGCGTAAACTTAATGGCAAAAAAAGTAAATGAAAATATGAATGTGAATTGATGGATTTGCACTTTTTATTTTATTTGCGGGAGGGTACTATTTCCTGTCGTCCTCAAGTTAATTTGTGTCGTTGAGGTATCCCAATGCCAACATGCGATCCATGATGTGCTTGGGTCTTTGAAGTCGGCGATTTGTAGGGGGTAGAAACCCTTCTGCAGCCAGTGGATTGAGATGGTTGGAGTTTTGTTCGTAGAACCTCGACATGATATTGCGAAGTACTATATGGGGGGGTTCAAGCCCAAAATCAACATACACAGTCTCGTTGCGAACGAACGGTGGTGTGTGCAGAACCTGTTTTTGAATCATGTGGTTCTGATATTTGGCAATTCTTAGGAACTGAGACTCTGAACATGTTCCCCATATGGGCAACGCGTATGTCCATATTGGGCGAACGAGCAGTTTGTACATCAGGATTTTATTATCATTTGATACATCCGCTGACGTCAATAAAGGTTGAAGTTGTCGTGCACGTGATCGCAGTTTAACCAACAGTACTGAAATGTGATCACCAAATGTGAGGCGCTTATCAAGAGTGACTCCAAGATATCGAATTGTACGCGAATTAGGTAGAGATTCCCCCTTGTATGACACAATGGGCTCACTATACTTTCTTTTGTAAGTGAAAGTAACAATTGAGGTTTTCTTAGAGTTAATTTTCACTCGCCATTTTGTACACCATTGCCCGAGGAGATCAACTTCTCGTTGTAACTTTTCTGTTGCTTCTTCGCCATTGTCAGCGGTCGCCGCGTAGACGAGATCATCAGCATACAACCCGGAAAATTCTTCGCCATCGGGCAACGGAATGTCGTGGCAATAGAGGCTGTACAAATAAGGGCCCAAGACACTTCCTTGGGGCACCGAGGCTTTGATGGTACGAATTTGTGACATTTGGTCCATTACTCGTACTTGGAAAGTTCTCCCCGTCAGGTAGTGGGTTAGTAGGTGAAGGAGGTTGTTCGGAATGTACGGCTTGAGTTTGTGGAGTAACCCTTCATGCCAGATGCGGTCAAAAGCCTGCTCCGTGTCGAAAAAAGCCGCCCTACAAATTTTCTTTCCATGAAAGGCATTTTTAATGTAGGAAGTCAGTCGTTGAAGTTGCATGGGGCACGAGTGAGAAATTCTAAACCCGAACTGCTGGTTGGGTATGAGGTGCTCCGTGTACTTCATTAATTTTGGAAGAAGCAGCCGTTCAAATATTTTGGAGAGCGTGGACAATAAGCTGATAGGTCTATAAGAAGTAGGACAATGCACACGCCAAGTTGCATCACCCACTATTGCAATGCCAGAGCCTTCCAATCCTCCGGCCAGTCAATTCCAGTTGCAACCACTTCCCTTGCCAGCACTCCCTTACCAGCAATGGTAGTTGAGATGAAGTTGCAGGGTGTTGGTGGAAATGGTGTCCAATTCTGTTTCCAAGAGCAATAAATAATCTGGGGCGTATTGAGGGAGATAGAAAGTCCTGCTCAAAAATAACAGCAAGATCCTCTCCACGACCAGATGCTCCCGGAAACCCCACACCGCGGTGGATTATAGACAATATTCACAAAATTCACATATTAACAACTTGGAATCCTTTCATTTCGAAAAGGTTTGAAGTCGCAAAGGCCTTGTGAGCGTAACAAACGAATCACTGCTATTTCTCCATATTTTTTACAGTCAACTATTGACCTCTCGCTTTTATCTCAATCCCCCATCCACGAGGTTTTAATTTTTTTCTCTTTTCTCCCCTAATTTTTCCTTCGACTGGACGGTCGTCCTGCGCCTCCGCCCCGTGGTCCTCTCGCCCGGGATTACATCTCAACAATACTCTCTGAACCTTCCCTCCAGGTCCGTGAATATTGTTCCACCTTAACAGCCGTCATTGTTATCAACAATGCCCGGTGTCCGAGCTTTCACTTTAATCTCCTCTCCGGGAACCGAGAATTTTTTTGTGCCTCCAATTTTTCGCCTCCTGCAGTATTTTCTGTAGTTTTTACTGTACGGCTTTCATCACTTTGGTTTTTCACTTCACTATATTCTAGGAAAAGTTTCCTCTCTCATCTAGATTGCCTCTTCTTGATAAATGGACGGAGGATTTTCCAACAAGGCGACTTGTTGTATGAATAGAAACTTTAACCCTCCGTCTCAACGGTGGGGGACTCTGAGTACTTCAGCGCCATTCGTTTACCGATATGGCAATGTTGTTGTGGTTTTTGAACCCCCAGGCCTTGAGTACCTTCGTGTGTCCTTCGAGCTGTTGGTGCGGCCAGAATTTGAGAGAGGTAAATAGAACGTTCATGTTTTGCAGAAAATGGCGGCCGCTCACTGTTGGGGGACTCCTCATACCCCACGGTAGTGATTGTATATCAGATTTTCCGAAAAGTTCTTTTCTACTCATGGTTCACTTTTTCAATTTATTTTCTTCGCCTGCAAATGAAAATGGGCGTGTGAATGGGAGATCATTGACATAATAATAGTTGGTCATTGACATAATGTCAAAAACTCTGCAAATTCTTGACACAACGGTTCATTATCTTCTTTGTACAGATCACCCTTCTGTTTAGATCATTAGGTCTAAATGTCTGGATCCTAAATGTTAGATTAATTATTATTATGAATTATCACTAATTATTAATAATTTTATCAAGTACCTAGTGAAAATTATTATAATTTATTGTTAGGTATTAATAATTCGTATTTATTATTAATAATTATTATTATTAATTATGATTCATTAATACGATATAATTGTGAGGTTTTTAATACTACGTCGGTAATAATTTTTCTATAAGAAGTACCTACCAACAAACATTCGAAATTACCTTCATTTCCGTAGCACGAAACGCACCTCAGAACAACAAACTCGACATCACTTAAGCCATATGATGTTCCAAAGAGCTTGATAGTATGAAAATGGACCTGTATTTCAACAGTTTGATTCATGATCGTGTTGTGAGGCACAATCTTTGATAAAATTTACATAACATTTGACATTTGACATAACATTTGACATAACATAACATTTGACATTTAGATAAAATTATTATAATTTATTGTTGAGCGTATAATAATTAATCTAACATTTAGACCTAGTGATCTAGAGCGTATAATTTATTGTTAAGTCATAGGCTCTGACGCACTTGTTGGTCTCCTGCCAGCCGTATTACGTCATACGCTCGTGCGTCATAGGCTCTGACGTACTTGTTGGTCTCCTGCCAGCCGTCTTACGTCATACGCTCGTGCGTCATAGGCTCTGACGTACTTGTTGGTCTCCTGCCAGCCGTCTTACGTCATACGCTCGTGCGTCATAGGCTCTGACGCACTTGTTGGTCTCCTGCCAGCCGTCTTACGTCATACGCTCGTGCGTCATAGGCTCTGACGTACTTGTTGGCCTCCTGCTAGCCGTCTTACGTCATACGCTCGTGCGTCATAGGCTCTGACGTACTTGTTGGCCTCCTGCTAGCCGTCTTACGTCATACGCTCGTGCGTCATAGGCTCTGACGCACTTGTTGGTCTCCTGCCAGCCGTCTTACGTCATACGCTCGTGCGTCATAGGCTCTGACGTACTTGTTGGCCACCGGACGGACGGTTTTTGGTTTATTATCTTCGATAATGAACCATTGGAATCGCCCAAAGAAAAATTTTTTTTAACCCCCCCTCAAAATTTGTTGGTTTAAGTTTCAAGATTCAGAAAATCGAATAAAAATACCGGGAAGATGAAAACAAAGTAGTTTTTATGATGGGCGTCTGGGGGGTTGACCGACCGTTTCAGACGCGAAGTTTAGTGTTTCTCCTAAACCTTTGCGCGCTCACTGTGAACGAACGGCTGGTCGTACAAAAATCCAATTGATCTTAAAACAACGGTTCATTATCTTCTTTGTACAGATCACCCTTCTGTCTAGATCACTAGGTCTAAATGTCTAGATCCTAAATGTTAGATTAATTATTATTATCAATTATCACTAATTATTAACAATTTTATCAAGTACCTAGTGAAAATTATTATAATTTATTGTTAGGTATTAATAATTCGTATTTACTATTAATAATAATAATTATTAATTATGATTAATTAATACGATATAATTCTGGGGTTTTTAATACTACGTCGGTAATAATTGTTCTATAAAAGAAGTACCTACCAACAAACATTCGAAATTACCTTCATTTCCGTAGCACGAAACGCACCTCAGAACAACAAACTCGACATCACTTAAGCCATATGATGTTCCAAAGAACTTGTTAGTATGAAAATGGACCTGTATTTCAACAGTTTGATTCACGATCCTGTAGTGAGGCACAATCTTTGAGCCTTCATTGTGAACGAACGGCTGGTCGTACAAAGCTGCGGATGGTCTTAAAAAATTCTACGGAACAAACTCTATCTAAATATGAAATAAAAATGTTTTATGATTGATTTGAGCGACTAGTGGGTTTAATTATCAAAATAAACGGAATTCGCGGAGCACGTGTGTATTTTAATAACTGAATTAACATAAGAGCAGAACAGGTTAATCTCTTATCATAGCAAGTCATAACGAAGGTAAGTAGCAAGCAGGTTGTCTCAATCGTCGATGGTGGCGGCGCCTTCTGGCGGACTCCTCAACATCTCCCCTCTAAAGATGATGGTAGTACCATCATGGTACAATTTGTAATGTTCAGTCTGGTACATATCGGTCCGGCTTTGTAACGATCCTCCCATACCTGGTGGTGAGAGGCTGAGGCTTACTCGGCTGAGCAGCAGGGGTTTCCTGAGACGCTGGAGGGAGGCTTGAGCGCACAGGGCGACGATCCAAAGGTGCAGGCTGATCCGCAACGCTAAGCTCCCCTGGAATGCTCTTGCGAGGCGTTGGTTTGTCCGTATTTTGCGAGCTGATGGTTTCGCCAATTTCTGTAGAATCAGGGATGCAGCTCAAGTACGGCGCAGGGATAAGATGAAACCGATTCCGTCTGACCGTACTCTTTGAAGTTTGTACAAGGTAAGAGCGATTGTCAAGAACCTTGACGATTCTCCCATGACGCTTCAAGTCAGTTATCCAGACGAACTCTCCTGATTGTAATTTTGAGAGTTCTCTTGCTTTATGACGGGAGTCAAAATTGTTCTTGTACTTTTTCCGATAAGTCTGCTCAACTTTTTGAAGCAAAGTGTTCTTCTTTTCCCCCTTGTGAAACAGGTTCGTTGACGGCAAGTTATCACGCAGCCTCCTTCCAAATAACATCTCAAATGGACTAAAACCATTAGAGAGTGGAGTATTTCTGTAGGATAGAAGTGCGAGCTCAATGTCTTTCTTGTTCTTTTTTAACAGAGCTTTTGCGTTTTTCACTGCTGCTTCCGCTGTCCCATTGGCCTGATGGTGGTGAGGACTACTAGTTGACGTGGCGAAGCCCCATTCGTTGGCAAAAATTTGAAAATCCGAAGTTTCGAGGTTGTAGAATTGGGTACCTGAATCAGAGTGCACAATTTCTGGGATCCCATATCTTGAAAAAACTTCTTTGCAGAACCCAACAACGTCTTGAGCTCTCATCCTATTCATTTTTCGAAACTCAAAAATTCTAGAATAATGGTCAACAATGACCAGATACCACTCGTTCTCGAATTTGAAGAAATCGAGCGATGCCTTTTGCCAAGGATATTCAGGAAATGAAGAAGGAAGAAGAGGCTCGTGGTGATTTGTAGAATTCTGGACACAGGCAGGGCAGGTTTTGATTTTTTGTTCAATTTCTTGAGAAATACCTGGCCACCACATCGTCTTTTGCGCTCGAAGTCGCGTTTTTGTAATTCCAAGATGCCCACTGTGGAGTTTATTCAGCATGATATTCCGAAGTGGAGTGGGAATTACCAAACGGTTTCCTCTGAGAATAATTCCTTCAATTACACAAAGTTCGTCTCTTACATGAAAATACTTTTGTAATTCTGGTATGAGCTCCATTTTTGCAGGCCAACCCTCGATCAAGAATCTCTTGAGTTCTGTGCAAATTGGGTCCTCCTGTTGTGCATGAGCAACTCGGATAACGTTTTCATCTGTGGTCTTGATGCTAGCCAAAGAAACTTTGTGGACGTACGCATCGACTTCTTCTTCTAGTTCACCGGGTTCATCTGTAGGAATTGGTTGTCGAGAGAGGGTGTCGGCTATGTAAAGATACTTCCCTGGAACGTAGGAGATCTCATAGTCGTACCTCATGAGGCGCATGCGGAAGCGTTGAAGGCGAGGTGATAAGTCATCTAGGTTTTTTGTGTTGAAAATGGGTACAAGTGGTTTGTGGTCCGTTTCAATTTTAAATTGTTTTCCCACAAGAAAACATTTCAATCGGTCACAAGCCCAGGTAATTGCAAGCGCTTCTCTCTCGATAGTTGCGTAATTTTGTTCAGCTTGCGACAACGTTCGAGATACAAATGCGACTGGTTTTCGTCCATCCTTTTCTTCTTGAAGAAGGACAGCTCCTAATCCTTTGATGGACGAGTCGGATGAGACGATGGTGGATTTGGATGGATCATATAAAGTAAGGCATGGTGCTGACGTCAAAATACGCTTGATCTTCTTGAAAGATTCTTCTTGGGCTGGTCCCCAAACAAATTCACTTTTTGAGTTGGTAAGGGAAGTGATTGGCTCCATTATCTCGCTTTTGTTTGGAATAAATTTTGCTAAAAATGTTACCATGCCCATGAAGCGTTGAATTTCCTTCACGTTGGTTGGAGCTTCCATTTCTGTGATTGCTTTCACCTTTTCGGGGTCAGCAGCTATACCGTCTTTCGACAAAATATATCCCAGGTAAGTTATTTCCCTTTGGCAAAATACAGTTTTTCTTTTATTTAGCGTAATGCCAGCTGCGTTGATTTTTTCAAGGACATTTCGCAGGTTCTGATCGTGTTCCTCCTTCGAGCGGCCCCATACAAGTACATCGTCTAAATGTACTATACATGATGGCAGTCCTTCCAAAATACGAGAAATTCTGCGCTGGTATTCTTCTGGTGCCGAGGTGATTCCAAACGGAAGTACCAGAAATTTGAACCGCCCATATGGAGTAATAAACGTTGTGAAATCTTGAGAGTCTTTAGCTAATTTAAGTTGCCAAAAACCGTGGTTGGCGTCTAGTTTACTGAAAAACTGTGCCTTTTGAATTTCAGCCAGTGACAATTCAATGTTTGGAATGGGGTGGAACTGACGCTTTACGTTTTTATTCAACCTTGAGAGGTCGACACAAATTCTTACGTCCCCTCCTTTCTTTATGGTGACTACCATAGGTGAACACCAAGCTGTTGCGTTGTCCACAGGAGTGATTACCCCTTTTTTAATCATGTCGTCAAGGGCCTCTTTGACTTTTGATCTTAGCGGCAAAGGTACAGGTCTTGGTGATGATATGGCGTAGGGCTGGGCATCTTCTTTCATTTCGATTCGATATTCCCCCTTCATGTTCCCTAAGCCAGAAAAAACATTTGGAAATTCGTCGTACCAGTTGACATCCGTGTTAACAGCATAAATTCGCTTAACCAGGTTCAAACCTTCACAGGCTCTACGGCTGAGTAAAGGTACTTCAACTTCCTCTGAGACGTACACAGTTTCGACGATTTCTCTCCCCTTATAACTTATTTGAAGTTTTACGGTTCCCAAAAGTTCAAATTTATCCCTTTTCTTTGCAGAAAAAACTCGTTTTCTCGATTTTTCCAATGGCAAAATCGAAATTTTCTCTTCCACAGCTGAGACTGGCATCATGGTTACATCTGCGGCGGTGTCGAGTTTAAATTTGATAGGTTTCAGAATGGTATCTCCGCATCTTACTTTTAGCTCTTGAGTCCATGCGTCGCGCGAATCTTTGCAGGGCGTACAGGCTACCCGTCGGGTTTCGTCTTGACCCCCTCCATTTTCCGCTACTGCATCTTCCAGGATTTCGCATACAAAGTCATCGTCACTTTCCGTGGCTGATTCCTCGACCTCCCGCACTTTTCTACGCCTCTGGCTACAAAATTTACTATAATGTCCGATTTCCAAGCACGTACCGCAGCGTGCATTGCGAGCAGGGCATTTACTGAGGCTCTCATGCCATTCGTGGCCACATTTGAAACAACGTTTCTGTGTGTTAGTAAAATCTCGCGATGTATTTATCTCTTGTCTCTTGTGGCTTTTAGAATTGTTCAACTGTCCTCTCCTAAAAATTTTGTGTCGAACAGCCGAAACATTTTGGGATTCTTGTTCATTCAGATCCTCTTTTTGCCGGATTAATTCTTCGTGTTGACGGAGACACTGAATGGCTTTTGTTAATTTCAAATCAGGATCGAGCTGTAACCGGTCGCTAATACTTGTATCCTTCATTCCAATGATAAGAACGAGCAGGATCATATCGTCATGTAGCGTTCCCCAATCACATGTTCTAGCCATGCTGTGCAAATCCGTAATAAATTTTTCCGCAGAAGCCTTACCTTGACGGTGCTTCAAAAATTTCGCGCGCTCATAAATTAAGTTTTTACGAGGTACAAAGTGACTTTCAAACTTGGCTATCGCGGCATTGTACGTCAAGGGTGTAGGATCGAACGATTCGAATATTTCCTCCGCTCTTTCTCCCATCTGGTATATCAAAACATCGATCTGACGGCTTTCCGACTCCATGTCCAAACCACAACCACTACGGAATCTCTGGAAACGATTTTTCCATCTTCCCCAGTCGTTTGGCTGGAAGTTGAACGGTTCCGGGGGTGGTAATGAAAGTTGAATAGACGACTGTTGTCTTACCGTCGGCGATGTGACTGACGAAGTTGTCCGTTGGGGCTCGGATGTGCCTGGTTTTGAATGGTCCATTACGTCTTTCTTTGTTTCCGGCATAATTGTCCGTGTCTACGATATAACCGCACTCAACTTACCGGTAACTTTGGTACAGACGAACTGGATTCACTTACCTATTAAAACTGCGAACTCGTTATGTTTTACCCAACAAGAGTTCCCACTTTCGTCACGCTGCCACCATGTTTTATGATTGATTTGAGCGACTAGTGGGTTTAATTATCAAAATAAACGGAATTCGCGGAGCACGTGTGTATTTTAATAACTGAATTAACATAAGAGCAGAACAGGTTAATCTCTTATCATAGCAAGTCATAACGAAGGTAAGTAGCAAGCAGGTTGTCTCAATCGTCGATGGTGGCGGCGCCTTCTGGCGGACTCCTCAACAAAAAAACATACCGTTCTATATGAATTTTTCGAGATATGAAATTTTCAAAATTTCAAAACTCGTTTTGAACCCCTTCCCCTTGACCTAGGGTTATGAAAAGTTTCGAGGACCATTGTGGGGTTGGTCGAAACCCATAAAAAAAATTTCGTAATTTTAACTCAACGCTAACTGGGCAAAGTGGCGCGGACGGCGGACGGCGTACGGCGTACGGCGGACGGCGTACGGCGTACGGCGTACGGCGGACGGACGGATTTTTTTTTATTCGATTTTCTGAATCTACGTATCTTGAAACGTAAACCAACAAATTTTGAGGGGGGGTTAAAAATTTTTTTTCTTTGGGCGATTCCAATGGTTCATTATCGAAGATAATAAACCAAAACCGGGAGTTTTCTTCCATAGTTTTCTTCAATAGGTGTGTGATCGGCAATATTGTGGATTTGTCTGCCCGCCTGCCTGTCACTGTTCAGCAATGCAGGCCGAAAGGTATTGACTGCATTTTTATCTTATTTGATATTTTAATACCAATGGTTTTTTTCTTTTCAAAGTGTTTACTTTCATTTCATTTGTGTTAGTTTTATTTTTCTTCCGAGGTTACCTCAAATGTTCTAATTTCCTACCTACGAGTACTTATTGAATTATACCAGTCAGAATAGCAATATCATCATGTACCTACATAGTTTATGTTCGAAGAAATTCTGGTTAGTTATAGAATTGGCTAGTTGTCAGATAGACGGGGCTGACAGACGATTTTTGTTTTTCTAGAATTTGTTATAAAAAGCTATGTAGTTTAATAAATGTTTTTTGTTCCAATTGTTTGTGTATTTGTTGATTGAACCATAAAGAAAATCGAAAAATGATGGAAAAATTGGTGGGGGACTAGTAAGCCCCCACGGTAGAAGATATGCCCCAGAATTTCACGGTAGAGACGGAGGGGGATTAAACTGAAGTTTCTGATTCCCCCAATATCCACAAGAAAAAAAAAAACTCCCAACCTACGTTTCTTTTCCAACGGACGATATTTTCCTTTCGTGCCAATAAACCACGATGGAGTCCTCGAAAAAAGCGATTGTTCCTATAGAGAAATACTAAGTTTTTAAATTGAGAATGTTTGAATATTTTTAGGGAAAACCTTGTTTTTCAAAGACGTTATTCATACACCCTGAAGGTGCTGTAGCGAAACCGATCGGAAGGAATAAAAATAAACTGAAGGTGCCGCATTTCTTCCCTCACCACGTCCAGTATAAAAAGAAAAAATTTCTACCAACACCTAATATATCACCAATGTTGAAGTTCAAAACAGTGGCGTTCTAGGTTACCATTCCCAGCAACCTCCTTTCACTTTGGAAATTCAAGGGAATTTCCGTTTAGCAAAATTTGATGAAATTTCATGACCCCCAGCGGTAAGAAATTTCCATGTCAAACAAAATTTGGACTCGATATTGGAAAAATAATATTGCTTTCGTTGTCCTTTCTTCCAATCGTTGTTACTACGTACCCCTATAGATCTTTGTCCGTTTCCCGCTGTACCAAAAATGTGTATGGCCCCCCGAGGTAAGACATAATATTGTTAGAAATAACGGCACTGGGTTAGGAGAACACACAAACTATATTTTCGAAACAATCACACACCTTTTTCGGGGAAATCACAAACAGAAACTCATCTCTATGATATCAAACTATTTACACAGATACCAAGTCGATTGGCTTGGTATCATTCCTAACATCACCCTCTTCCTTGTCCTTGAAGTTGCTATCCTCCCTCTGAGATCGCCCCTCCGCATATGGCCGCAGTCTGTCTACGTGAACGACGATCCTCCTCCCTTTTGGCGTAACAATCCTGACAACAACATCTGATATTCTTTTTAGTATTTTGCATGGTCCCAACCATGGGAGCTGCAGCTTCGGTGAGCGCCCGATTGTTCGACGAGGGTAGTGCAACCAAACTTGGTCTCCCGACCGGAACCTACACTCATTGGAGTGGCGATCATACCGGCGCTTTGTTTCGGCCGCAACTCTCCCCATAGTCTGACGCGCGATGTCATGGGTCTCCTGCAACTGTCGCCTAAGCTCCTGGGCATATTCCGTTCGGCTTTTACAGTCAGGACCCACGCCAGTGACAATGTCTATCGGTACCGTCAGCTCACGCCCAAAAACCATCATAGCAGGCGAGAATCCCGTTGTTTTGTGCACTGACGACCGATACGCGAGGAGGGCCAGGGGTAGCTTTTGGTCCCAATCTCGTTGATGCACTGCAACTATCTTTGATAACATTTCCCACAGCGTCCGATTGAAACGTTCCACCAACCCATCACTCTGGGGTCGTAAAGGCGTAGTCCTCGTCTTACACACCCCTAAGGTTTGTAAAACTTCCTGGAACACCGCTGACTCGAAATTCCTACCCTGATCAGTATGCAACTCAAGCGGGAGGCCAAAACGTGAAAATACATGGGCCACCAAGCCATCTGCTACCGTTTCCGCCTTCTGATCAGGGACTGGAAATACTTCGGGCCACTTTGTGTAGTAGTCCATGACTACAACCATGTAGTGGTTTCCCATATCCGACCGAGGCAAAGGTCCCACCACGTCAACGGCTATCCGTTCAAAAGGGGCACCAACGGAGTACGTCTGCAGTGGTGCTCTTGTCATTTTCTGCCCTGACTTTCCCCGCTGACCACATACGATACAGGCTTTGCAGAAATCCCTTACGTCTCTATGTAGTCCGACCCAGTAAAATCTTCGGTGCACCTCTGTAATTGTTCGCTTATAGCCAAAGTGGCCCAATTGATGAATTTGCTGGAGTATCAATTCCCTCAGCTTACATGGCACAATTATCTGCTTTACAGTGCGCTTTGGGGCCCCAGTGTGGCTCTCCCAGTTTCGATACAGGACTCCATTGATTAGTTCCAGGGAGTCAAATGCTGCCCATAATGCCTTTGTGGTCGCACTGAGGGGAGATACCTTTTCCCATTCGGGTCGTACACCCCGAGCTTTCCACTCATAGACAGGGCAGACGTCTGGATCCTTGAGCTGTGCCTCCTGCCATTGGACATCCCGTTCTAGCCCTACTCGATTGACTTCTTCAATTGTAGCTGGGGCTTCTTTCTCCTCCCGCCGGGCACAGTATTTGCATCCTTTCATTAGACAAGGCCGGCGAGACATGCCATCTGCATTGGAATGTGATGCTCCTTTTCTGTACTCAATAGTCACATTGAATAGGGCTAAGAACTCGAGCCACCGAGCCATCTGCCCATCAGGCTCCTTGAAACTCTTCAACCACTGCAGTGACGAGTGATCAGTTCTCACCATGAGCTTCCTCCCATTGTCCAATCCATATGGGCGAAAATGCTTGAGGGCCTCAATTACTGCCAGGAGTTCCTTCCGAGTTACACAGTAGTTTCTTTCAGGCTTTGAAAGGCATCGACTATAATAGCCTAGCACAATCTCACAGGGTCCTTGCTGCTGTGATAATACCGCTCCAATTGCCCTGTCACTGGCGTCTACGTCCAAGGTGAAAAGGAAATCCGGTAAAACATGTCCTAGAACGGGTGCGTTGGTGAGAGCTGCCTTTAAATCCTCAAAAGCTGCTTGACATTCGGAAGTCCACTGGAAAGCGCCTTTATCGTTTTGTGCCTTATATAGGTGTTGGGCTCTATCAGCAAAGTTTTCGATGAATGGCCGGTAATACGAACATAGTCCAACAAAGGTGCGTACTTCCTTTGCAGATTGAGGCGTGGGCCACTGCTGAACTTTATCTGTCTTGGCTGGGTCCGTTGATACACCTTTAGCAGAGATCACATAACCCAAATAGTTAACACTACGGCGGAAAAGTTCACACTTTTTGGGATTCAATTTAATGCCTCGCTTCCGGAATTCTCGAAAAACGTCCCTTAACCATGTGAGCTGCTCTCCAAATGTTGACGTATCAACTAAGACATCGTCAAGGTAAACCTTGACACGCCCCTTGCTGACCTGTTTGTGCAGAACCCTCTTCCTGTCCATGTCAAAAAACAGCTTGAAATCAACATCACAGTACGGGCCGCAATCACAAAACGTACAGTGACGAGTGATGTTCAATGCCTCACCGGAACAATACCATGCGACACTCGACGCAGTAATTTCGAGTAAATAGAACATTACATCTCATCATTACGGATGATGAAATATGGCCGTGTCCCTATTCCATCTCACTTAGCCCTCCGTCAAATGCCATTACCATTGCATGTTGCGTAACACGAACAATAACCGATCTGTTACCTTAATGAAATTGATTAATATTATTCACATTCCTTCTGAGCGTATTATAAGTACTAATTTATTGTCAAATAATTGTATGATCATGAGGTAGATGTAGTACGAGCAAATGTGATTATACACATGTGTATAATGAAATTGAAAATGGCAATTGAAATTGTAAATGTGATTATACACAACTGCAAATGTGATTACACACATGTATATAACATGAAGGAATTTGGCTCAAGACTGAATGTGTGAGATCGGGAATAATTTACACACACGTAATTTAGTACATACACTGGGTTCGATATGTGCTCCAATTGATCAGTTCATGGGCTTTAAGAAGTGATGTCCGGTTGGTGAAGTTATTAACCACTGTGGCGTTTCACTGTAAATCACTGCCTTTCGTTGAGAATTGTGAGTACCCGGGAATTATTTTTGATGGAAATTTGAAATTTTAAAAACACATTTCATCCCTGGTTAATAAGTTACGTAAGATATTTTTCGTTTTTAAATCTGTGAGAAACTTCTGGACTAAAAAGCAGTTACGAGCTATATAATATATATATTATTACGGTCTTGCATTAAATATGGCATCACCGTTTGGTGTGGGACATTCAGCTCGTAACTGCTTTTTAGTCCAGATCTCACAGGTTTAAAAAAGAAAAATATCTTACGTAACTTATTAACCAGGGATGAAATGTGTTTTTAAAATTTCAAATTTCCATAAAAAATAATTCCCGGGTACTCACAATTCTCAACAAAAGGCAGTGATTTACAGTTACAGTGGAACACCACAGTGGTTAATAACTTTACCAACACTCATTACTTCTATGTATGCAAAATACAGCAAAATTGCTCTTCAAACCGTGTAAAATGCTTTGTTAACAATATTGCTCAATTAACCCCACTGCCAAGCTTTATTCTGAATTCAATGTATTGGCTATAGAAAACATTAGTTTTTATTTCAGTCTTGTACTCTCGTTTATAAGGCGTGGGGCATATCTTTCCTCTCACGTGATAACGACCACTAACGAAGAAAATTCTTAGGAGGATCTTTTCCGCGAACCGTGTGCCAAATATATCGTGTGCCCTGTATGTTTACGTGTTCAGAAGCACAGGTGATTTTCAGAATAAATGGACTACCGAGTATGAGGATTTTTGTAAATAAATATATCAATTAGGTTAATATCCACTCAGGACAAGGATTGAATTGAACGGATGAGGGGACTACCGGGTTCCTCTCTTCATGAGAAATCTCATTTCATTTCCCTCGGTATATTAACATTAGAAAGTAATATGGGATTGTATTTTGCCTCTCGTGCATTTGAGTTCGTCATAATACAGAAGAGCAATATATCGGGGAGGCTGTGGAATGGCGGGGCGTTGAATGGAAGGGGAAGGCGGGGTCTTCATTACTTTCCTTATATCTCGCTCCTTATTACTGATAAAGCGCTCAAGACGTAATCCTGAATCCCCTGCCCTCCGCCATCACCCCATCATCCGCGTAGTGGAAAAAAGGCAGAAAAACCCTAGTGTTTCTTCTGTAATATGTGTATGCGGGAACAGAACGGAGGGTCCGCTCTGGTGGCCCTTGGGCCATCTACAGATTAAAACTTTTCCCCGTGTTCTCGTGTGTGTGTTGGCTCCCTCGTACGCGATATTGCTCCCTTCTCCCGCAGTTTTACTCGTATCACGCACCCATTCGTGAACACAATGTCAGGCCTCTGCGAGAACACACTGTTGGCGATCTCACGACCCACACTCGGCAGCTCGTTCAGCCTTTTCGAAGGTTATCGAAGCTGTATCGGGCGGTGGGGCTTTGGATGAGAGGTTCCTCTTTCATTCTTTGAGCCCCTCGCATCATCCCCTCGCTTCACCTCCTCAACCAGCAACCATCAATCCTACTACAAACACTACACCACATGACCACGTATAGATGGAGAGTCTGAGGGGTTGGTGGTAGTCGAAGGGAATATCGTAATATTTGCGGTTCAGCCTTACAAGCTCTTCTGAAAAGCAACCGTATCACTTCCTACTTTGTCTGACCTCAAATGGCGCACTATATTGCTTCTGCCTTTACAGCGCCGACAAGACTGCTTCACATGGAGCGTTTAGTGCGGCTGCGGCTGAGTGTTCTGCAATCTGATCGGTCTAGAACCAGCCGCATTAATGGCGTCTGAGTTTATGCTGTTGTGAGTCTAATTTTGTTTTTGGTTCATTATCTTTGATTATGAACCATTGTTTCAATATTTGCCGCACGAACGCACTATGTGATGACGCAGGAATTTGCGACTGTTGTCGAACGAGTTGGTAGAATTACACTTTATCAAAAATATAAGGGAAATCACACTTGAACAAAACGTAAACGCACGTATCTCAACCATTTGAGCCGGGTTCAATTGCTGCGTTTGATTCGTTTGCCATCGCACCTGCCGCAGTCCTCACCGCCACTTTTTGACGCATCGAACGCACGGCCGCGGCTAAAATTCTTCAGATACGATCATAGTACATGTCGAAGAGGTTAACTATATAAAATCAGAGTTTGACTGCAAAAAAATCATTATATTGCACTATTCAATGGTTAGGTTTTTTCTAGCCCATGGAACATACTTTAGCCATGACCTACCAGCCCGAAAAGAACAGGAAGTTCGTGTCAGGGAATTCCGAGTATGTTACCTTTCAGGTTTTTAAATTATTATCGGTTTTGGATGTGGTTAACAATATTACGGTGAATACGAGAAACCTCGTATCTCCAAAATCCCAACTTTTCAGGAGTGACACCCTATTTACCTCGTAACGAGGAACCTCTACAATCGAATTCAAGGCTAAAAACTCAATTTGTCAGCGCTGCGAGCGCTAATATCGGTAGAGTAGTTTGTAATAGGTAGATAGCAATAAAAAACTCAATTTCGAAAAAATTGGAGATACGAAGTTTCTCGTCTTCACCATCGTATGTACTTCACCACTATAGGTACATATGTACCTATAACAAAACCGTACTTACCTATATAACAAAATTACCATGCAAATCAACTGAAATGAAGACAGTTTTCGAAAATTAATTTTGACAACATATCGGTGACTGCTTATTCGAGAAGTCTTGTGTCATCATTTGACTCAGCGAGACAAAGATTGTGAACAAGATTGCTGCCTAACTCATTCTTAGGGTGAAAATGTCGATTTTCGCGAAAAATTTTACTTGTCGATTTATACTTTATACGATTTATATCCACGGTTTTTGGCACGGGAACGAGGATTTTACACCATGAGTCCACTGTAAACAATTTTTTGATAATCCGTTGGAAAGCTGAGCTTTTGGGCACACTTTTAGGGTTACAGTATGCAAGTAACCGGCAGATTCAGTTAGGCTTGCAAACGTTTGAAAATACTGGACATTTTCAAAATTTTCGAGACGTTTCTATTCGGGCTCATTTTTCAATATCTGAATCTTCTTCAAAACGTTTTAGTTAAAGAATTAGGGAGATATAGAATTTAAAGCTCTTTCCAACGGTATAATCACATTTGAATGTTGACTGGAAAATGCGGGACTTATGGCCATTTAAGTGACTTAAGGTTGAAAACATGAAAATAATCTTGATAGCGAAAAAAAATCGGATTTCAACCGGTATAAAAAAAGTTTTTTCAGGCCACTTTTTATCGGAAATTAGTTGTAGAATCGATCCCTGGCCGGTGGTACGACCTTAAGGGTTACATGCTGTATAATGCCGTAATAGGACAACATTTCTTATCGTATAATGCAATCAAATTGTTTAACAGCATTCCTAATAAGTTTAAAATCACGTCCAATTTTAAAAGTGTTAAAAAAGAGAATAAACATTTAATTCAGAAGGAGTTTGTGAAGGATAATTTATTTTAAGAGAATATTTATTGTTATGTTTCTATTTTTTTATTAGGTTTAGTTTCTGTATGATTTCGGAAGATCGATTTTCTTTTTTATTATTTTATAGTTTGTTAAGGTAACTCCGCTCCTCAGCACAAGTTGTTAACTTGAAGAGGGGCGTACGCTATTATCATTTTTTGTACCTTTGATATCATTCAATTGTTTTTCTCAATAAAAGCGATTTGAATAAAAAGTAGCGTAGTAGGGTTTCAAACATTTCTATTCACACCGGAATAACATGGTAATAAACATTTTGCTTTTATTTTAGAAAAACCGAAAAATTCCTAGTAATAACTTTTTGTCAGTACCTAAGTTTGCGATTAAAATGTTTACCATTTCATCAACATTGTTAACCGTTATTTGAAAGCTAGGCGTTAGTCCACGCTTGCGGGTCAATTCCTGCACTTGAATGTTTCATTTTTTTATACAGTTTCTGTTCACAAGGATAATGTAAGCCGTACCGTGAATACCCCGTGGTTAAAAGATTTAACTTTTTTCAAATTGATGACTTTTGGATCACAGGAATCTTGGAATGTGAACCCACCAATTTCTTAGATGTTCTTCTTCGGAAACCACCAGACACGATTATTCCAAAACTTGGCTATTCATGGAATATATATATTTTCAATAATCGATATGTATTTGACATACCAGTAAGATCACAGCTGAGCTTTGGCCCATCAAGATAATTCCCTACTATTTTATACCAACTGTTTGTAGAAGTTTTTAGCCCACTGGCTAATAACTCAACAGTCAATCGCTACACTTGTCGCATCACAAGATCAAGAGGTTTTAAGCTTAATCATTTGATCTTAAAAGAGCGTTCGACCGTTAAAGTTAGCAAACTTGGAACTATGTGAATGAAACGTTAGACCAATATCGACCAATTTTATCGGGATCATAATATGAATAATTGGAACAGTTTTAGTATCTGCCGAAGTATATTAGGTATGCGTCGGCAGATACTAAAGCTGTTCCGAATTCCTTCCCATATTCCCTGTTCGATGTCAGTGGAATGTTGGCTGGAACGATCAGCCCGTTACTATGTTGAAATGTACGTGGGAATGTTCATAAAATGCGAAGTGAGCTATTGAATTCCTCCACCAACCCATCATCAGCTGTTTGAAGAGGCCGCGATGAGGAGAATATTCTGTCAAACTTGTTTTCCTCTTGGGGGCTGAGGGTTTTAATACTGATATATATAATGATAATGATTATTAACATTTTTATCTTAACCAACATGTCCGTTTTGGTGCATTCTGAACCCATCACTATTTGAACCTTCATCTTTCCTATGGATAATGTAATACAGTGCAGTAAAACAGACTGCAAACCCCCACCTGGCTGTGGTTAAGTACACTTTCTTGACATTTGACATTCTTCATCCGAATGAATCAAAATCCAAGAATTTCATTGAAAGGATAATATCCTGTCCTATTATGTCCGCAAAAACTCAAAAACTCACTATTGTGCCGTATAAGTTATTTCAAATTTAAATGTGAAAATAACGGGCTTTGGATTCGTGAGTCCTGCTTCACGAATAGTGATTGTTTCACATTTTTGGACAGATTATTGTTTGAAAACAGTCGGGTAGCATAGTCTGCCAACACGAGGAAGTCTAATTTAAGAGGTCTCCTGATACGGAATAAAAAGCGAGAACAAGCGAGAGAAGTGTCGACTAACAAAATGTCGGGGTTTGGAACTGGACATAGGCCACTTTAGATTCTATAATATAATATAACTTCGCGTTTGGCCAAGGCAATGCTGAAGAGCTTGCTCCACAAAGCTCTGGGAACTAGGGCACATCCTTGCACAAATCGAGCAACTCTCATAAACCCTTAAATCATTCTTTATTTCGAAATGTGGAAATGAGTGTTTTGAAAATTAGCTATTTATTGGCCGAGGTGAATTCATCGTCCTTCTTTATTATTAGCATTTCCTCGTCCATAATTGGAATTCACGCGAACAACTTATATGAAACAACAGGGTCCTCCAAAGTTCGGCGGACCGAGAAGAATTGACTCTGTAATGAATATTAATGGTGACGGAATCTTGAACAAAAGGGGCCTAACACGAAAATAGGGACGAAACTTAAATCGAGAAACGAGGCTCACTCGAGGAAATCCCAAGTTATGAGTGAAACCTCGCGTGAAATATACTGATGGTTTTAGCTCTGGGGTCCTGAACGCCGAGCTTTTGTTTCGCCTCGGGGTTCATTTCTTAAACGTAAAATGGTCGCTAATGGGATTATGAAGTGGTGGGGGCGAAGGTCTGCGGGAAATGCGAGACAATTTTGGGCAAGGGATTCCGGGTGAATCCTGTTCAGAGGGTTTAAAGCCTCCACAACAAGTTCCGACGGAACAATCAACGCTGTTCCCCACTTCTTGGTTGAACGCTCTCAATCACTTGGAGGGTGATCGAGCGGCCGCAAAATGCCGGTCGAGCAAACAGAAGCTCTCTCGGGTGTAAGCTGATGAATAACGACGGTGCGGTGTAGCACTTTAAAGGGTGATACTTTACATTAATGATAAGCGACTGTGTTCGACAACTAAAAGTTCATCGTTTTTGGAAAACAACAGGTTATCTACTCCGAAGAAAGGGGTATTTAACTAAGAAATAACGATATAATTATTTAAGTAACCGATCTACAGCCGTCAAAAATATCGGTACAACGCAAAAACAAATTAAGCAAAACAAAAAATAAAGTTTGAACAGCTGAACATCATTTGTAATTTATTATCTTGAAAAAATTTCATGTTTTTCAATCATTCATTCCTTCTAGCCAAGTTTAGTACTTCAAACATTCACCATCGAGAGTTTTTTATTTTTCACAAAGTTCACACAAATTATTACTGTCTTTACATGATGACATTGTCTGATTACATTTATTATAATAATATTATATTACATTCATCGGCACGCATACAGCCATGGCCACGCAGGACCGTTTTATGGAAATATACTTGTATTAAATTATCATTAAAACAGTGTGATGAGGAGTTCATGCTGAGTTCATGCACCGTGGTATATTCGGAATGATGGACTCCACCCCAACCTTGAGGTGGAAAATATCAATGGATAATCAAGAAAATTACTGTGGCCCGTCAGGAAAGACTTAGAGGTCACTTCAACACCGAAGCTTTCCATCTCAGTTATAATCATGGAGACATGCCAGAATCAACCAATTCCGGTTGTTGAATTGCTTCGAGAGAGAACACGTTTTACTGTACAGAGACAAGATAACGTTCTTTAATTCGTTCTGTCATGGAAAAGAAAACCGTTGAAAACGTCTGCGAACAGAACAAACTTAGATTTCTATCAAGGAAACAAATTGAATCCTCCGGCTCTTTTTATTCATGAAAGCGCTTTCGTGATGGCGAGCAAGGGAAGCAGTGAGTAGGTTCCTAGTTGTTGCTTTAGCGTGTCACCCGATACAACATGTACAAGGAATCGTCCTCATTAGAATCCCCCTTTGTGTTCTCACGATATCACAGAGATAACTTTGTCCTTTCAGATGAACTCTGAATTGCCATTGAAAAGCTATTGTAGGATAAGTCAAGAACGACACGGAAGACGATGAAATGCTCTCTAAATTGTCGCTTCGACAATAACAACGTCTCCATATCTCATCACTTGTATTATAAACAATAAATAATTTATTTATGACAGACAGTGGATGAAATTATGAATTTCATGATGGAAGTTATAAATGAATTATGGATTGAAATGTGACTGAATCATAACATATTATTACGAAATTAACAATATGAAATATGATGATTATCATGAACCATGTAATAATTGCATGGTTATCATAATTATTATGAAATGATGATACTATCATGAATCATGACACTAAACACTATTATCGAAACTATCATGAATG
This sequence comes from Stenodema calcarata, assembly GCA_963920205.1. Taxonomy (NCBI): domain Eukaryota; kingdom Metazoa; phylum Arthropoda; class Insecta; order Hemiptera; family Miridae; genus Stenodema; species Stenodema calcarata. The sequence goes on along the minus strand of OY986050.1, from coordinate 15,228,071 downwards.
AAAAAATATATTGTTATCGAACATCATTATAATTTATTTTTTTGGTTGATTATAATATAGTAAAAAATTCCAACATTCTTTATATTATACAGAAGGTATGCATGTACATGATCATTGGATGGATTGAAGGGGAATAGGTACTTCTTGTTATGTATGGGATTGTTAGTGAGGGAGGATGTTTTGAAGTGATGGTTCTTTAGGGGAACCTTAAAACCAGTTTGTGCTCCCCTGAAGATTGTTTTTCTGGCTTGTTTCGATCCACCTTTAGTGTCCTACAGTTTCTAACCATCGATTACCAGTCAAATACGGATTATGGAGAAAACTTGAATTAGTTGATGTTGGAAGCGAAATCAGTTGGGGATATTTGAAATTTGGTTTCTCCATCCAATTTGCCTTGAAAAATCTACTAAGAAACAAAGCGACATTAATACTGTGTGACGGTAAGGGGATGAACCCAATCAAAAAGAGAAAATTTTTAGTAACATTTATTCATTAACAGTTGGGATTAAAAAAAAAAATAAAAAAATTATCTGTTACCAATTATGGAAACGAAATGATCTTCAAAACAAAATAAAAAGGGTATTACTGACGAAACATGAAATAAATTTACTGGTTCAGGGCTTCACAGCATATATCGAGCATATATAGAGGGACGGAAAGGCATATATCGGTAGGTAGTTGTCTAAATCGGTAAATGTATAGTCGAAATCGGGATTGAGTACTCACAGTTCCTACGGCCGTGAAAAGAAAATTTGATCTTATAATAGGTACTTATCGCTGCTTATGATCGTAGTTGGAAAAATTTGGAAAAAGGGAAAAAAGCGCCGATATTTCGGGAAGACAATTTCAACTCGGAAGCGATACTATGAGCGGTAGGAGAGAGAGAAGGTGGTTGAGAACACAAGAAATCCCGAGTATGAGGAGATGGCGACGGGGACAGCACCTCCTTGATCAACCTGTGTTGTCCCTGTGAGAAGCGGCAGATATTGATATTGTTCCTTCCGCAGTGGAGGAAGGTCGAACACAGATGCGGGGTGGCACCGAAACCGCGACTTTTCGAAAGTGACGCAAATTTCCCGTTACAATTGATATAGAGTGAAGTTTGGATGTTTTTTTTTCTGAATTTAGGAGCGTCAGCGTATACCAGCGTGTACGCCTTTCATGCTTTGAAAATATATTTGCTGTTGTATCAAAGAACTTACTTGACCATCAGGAGTGATGTCCCAAGAACGTTAGGTACAGAGTTTATCCAGTTCCTAGATGGATCTAATGATCATATAATAACCCTGTCGGATTCAGGCATTAGAAAACTGGTAGTATGCTGCATAGTTGTGAGATAGGCAATTTGGTTTGGGGTGCGCTATTTTGGCTGAGTTAGCCGTATTTTCTCTTTATAGGAAGGTACACAATTACTTCGGGAGACGTTTTTGTATAACCAGAATCCGACCAAAGCCTGTTTAGTAGCTTGCAGACTAAGGAATATTCCCTATCACGAGGCAAACCAACCCTATCGGAAAGGGTGGAAGGGCCGCCCTTCCAGGCTTGTTAGATCCTTTTAATACCACCGGGAGCCTCTCGCGCGTCTTTAATCATCGGCCCTTCTCATGTGGGCCGAAACCCGGTAAATCCGCACCCCTTCCGACCGAGCCGGCCCCACCAGGGCCTTACCATTGTTTGGGAAGCCTCGAGGAAATCAGCCCCCTGAGGCAGTGGGAGTTGCCTCAAAGAAAGAGCCACCTAATCAGCGATGCCTCTGATCAATTCGGCCTTTCCGAAGGAAGTAGAACCGAACCTCTTCCCCGCGTTTATCCTCGAACAGCTTTTGTTCCTCGGGCCTGCTCGAATGCCTTTCTTTGATCTCACCTTGAAAACGCCACTCATCACATTTTCATTCAACATTCATATTTGATGTTTTCGCCCCATACTACACTCGTACTTTCAAAGAGAAGTTTGTGATTGGTAAACAAGCTTCTTCGTAGATCGAAATCGAGATAAAACCTCCTCCGTACGATACTGAGGGTATCGTAGAAGGACTGACGTCCTGTAACTCAACTGCTGCGTATTGAACACAGGCTTGTCACCAAGTGGATCGGGTTCGATTCCCGGTAGCAATTGATGATTCGGACCTCCGGGGCACAAGGGAGAATAACCGATGAAGACCTTCAAGCATCCGAAGTGGGTACACGCTCCATCTACCACCGCACCATTCGGTAAACTTAAAGAAACGTTACTTTACTTCACCATTTCTCCTGATATACTCGTACTTACGAAAGATGGATTGGCGAATATCGAGCTTGACAGTACCTAGCGAGTGGTGAAAAACATTTAACCCGAAATATTCCACCCACCCATTTTGGTTTATCATCTTCGATAATGAACCTTTTGAATTGGAGTTCAATGTCTCATTAACTGGCATATGTGATATACGTCTTGCATATGATTCGACCTCAAAATTTGAACAATTTTCCAGCACAATGACCAAGCACATGTCCAATTTTCAGGTATAAAATTTATTATAAAACAGTATTTAATACTGTTTAATTTGTCCATAACAGCGGGTGGAAAGAAAACGCGTGACGCACAGGTTGTGTTAAGTCCGGAGTGGACGACGCTATTAAAGTTTCAAAGGGAAAATTATATGATTTTGTGGCATATTTTGGGTCGTTATGCCACTCATATTCTTCCAAACGAACGTTTAACCCCTCCATAATTGGACGCTGATCCTGCGATGAAATCCTGTATCGTTAAATAAATTGACTTTCCCTGTTATAATATTTAAAAAGTATAGCAATGTTTATTCTGTTCATTTTCAGACCAATGGTCGACCGAAGCCTGTGCTGATTGTTATATCGCTGACTGGTATTAAAGTTTGCAGTCCCGATGGAAAGGTAAGAGAACCATACTGTTGCTAGAAAGTTTCTTATGCATGTTAATTAAATAATGCATGCATTAAATAATTAACCATAATTATTATGGTTCAATAACCATAATTAACCATAATTATTATGGTTCAACATGATCGAGCTTTGGAAAAAAACTCTTGGAGATGCTCTTAAACAGAACGTAAAGAGTAATTGGGCAGTTATTTACCTTGACCCATTTATCCCCACTAATCTTTACTAGGTGGGGCTCAGGTCAAACTGATTTTCCGACCGGAGATTCATTTAAGTCGTGGTAACATGACATCGTTGTCTTTCATCAAAATTTCTGCTTGTAGCTTAAAATAGTTATTATAACATTTAAAGGGAGGTGTAATTTCAAGAATATCGTCTATTGTTCAGCCAATCCGGTTTATTTTGTGTAACGTTTCGATCTCGCAGTCCTAATCCCAATCGTTCCTACGCAGCTTTTCAAAGATTTCCTACCAACATTTCCTATTTGTGTACCTACAGTCACATTTTGGTTTATTATCTTCGATAATGAACCATTGGAATCGCCCAAAGAAATTTTTTTTTTTATATCCACAATAACACCCACGAAATCACGATAAAATAAATATATAAAAATAATAATAACTAAAGAAATAACATAGACACCTGTTGTAAACATGAAAATAACCATCACTCAATATTTTGCAATAAACGAGCTTCCCACTTGTTCTTGGAGGGGTTGATGCTTTTCGAAGTGTCTCAGAGTTCCTTATTCTTCTAACAAGCTTGATAAGTGTTAATGGATTCTACTGTGGTATCCTCATCCCCGCTATCCTTGCTTTTCTTGTGCCCGTGAAAGAACATTTTCGTACAGATATTCATTCATTCATGGAGTTCCTTGAATTTATAACTTTGAACCGCTGCACTTAATCCCTCACTTTTTCCCACCCTAATCGGTTATTGTATGGTGTCTATTAAATTGAAAAACGCACGCGTTCAGGGCAATTCTTCATATCTTTCCGATGCCATATTACAAATACAATTAGAATCTCCACTGTGATATCGAAACGTCACGCATAATAAAGAGATTTGGATAGAAAATTTACGTTTTTCTTGAATTCACCCTTCACTTTCATAAACTATTTTTACGATTGTTTAATTCTTTAAATTAAAAGCTAATATAAAGAATGCTTGTACTTGGGAATTCTGACTAAGGCATGCCAAGACACGCAGTATCACGCCATAGCATTATCACCTTCAAGCCGAGAGAGTTACCTACGGAGTAAGGGTTAATTAACTCTCTCCAGTACTGTCACTTATCCTTGCGGTGAGCCTCATGAGCTGCATCAGGCCGTTACAGGCTCCGGCATCGGCTACAAACGACAAAACCTTGGGCTGCATTAACTTCACTCCGGTACCCAGCGGAGATTGCTTCTGCGGATACAACTTTTCCGCAGCTAAAATGGCTCCTCGCGTGTTCACCCTTGAAACCCCCTTCAATTCATTTGCGCCCCCGGGGAGTCGCCAGACGTTTTCTTCGAACTTGTCGGTGAGATGAGGTTATGAGGTCGAGATATTTCTCGTCAACTAATGTCTACACACCACCCGCCCCGGGTGTAGGATTTACTTAGGCGAATGATATTAATGTTGGTCGAGCATATATTTAGAGTTTCGCTCGAGCGAAATATTCGAAGCGAAACTCAAACTCAACAAATCACATCTCACAAATTAATAAAGTATCAAGCTGTTAGAAATGTATATTCTGTGATTTCTAATTAAATCTTCATCAGAAGTACGAGCATGAAATTCAAATACATGGACGACTAGGGATTTTGTTTCTTTGCTCACAATAATTTTGTTTTGATCATATGCAGAGGATTGATCTCTTGCGGAGTTTCGTGAGGTGGTACCTACCGTCATAACGCAGAAGCGGGTCGTAAGCGTGTTCAATTTAATAGAAATCGCCTACGTCGTTTGAAATTATTACTACCCATATTACTGCGGCTCTGACGACACGTGGCATTTCATTGAAATCAGGTATAACAATTGGTCACCACTTACTTTGTCGTATTTCATGGGATTTTGCGCATACCTTACACCACAGTTGCAAGTCCAATCGCCATGGGAGTGGAGACAATTATAATTATAATAATTCCGTCAGAGGAAAGTTTTGGGAAATCAGCTTTTTCGTTCAATGTTGTCGAAAAAATACAATTATCAGTGTTAATAATTGAAAATTCCTTAATCCTTAATAATCGAAAATTAATAATCGTTTTTCGAGGAAGGCCTTCAATTATCTGCTATATATAGCAGATAGCTGGACAACGCGACTACGTCATTGGGTTGAGTAATGAGCTATTTACACAGATGGCTCTTTATTCGACCCAATCAAGGCGACATCTTGTTGGTGTTAATAAGAATAAGAATAATTCGTGCTATTCCTTCAGGTTTCTCACCCTCACAAAAAAGCTTAATCCTAATGTTTTTTTTTCTTTAATTAAAAAAAATACAAAATAAAAATAATAATACCCTTTCCTAACAATGATAAAATGTTTATGGAATAAAAGTATTATTGTCTGATGGCGTCGAGGATTCATGTAATGTAATTGGAAAGTTAGAGGAGAACGTTTAAAAAAAAAAATAAATAAATTGCCTTGAGTAAATTATTTAAGAATTACGAGTATTTAAGAATCATATGGATTCGATCCGTCCTTAGTCATAGTTAATTGTAGTATATCTGGATTTTTAAAATTTTTTCGATTCCCCAAAAATTGTGAAAAATGCAGATAGCTCGTTTTTTGAGCAATGCCTACAACAATTGATAGAATAACACTGATAATTGTATTTTATCGACAACATCAAACGAAAAAGCTGATTTCTTCTGACCTTCCTCTAAGTGACATCGGGCATTCTTCCCCTGTACCCTTCAAATGTGATATTAGAAATCATTTGGTACCTACCTATCCAATATAGCAACTACCTACCTCATGTAGTGATAAGAAATCAGTTACAATGATTTAATTTACCAACTACCAAACTATGTGTTGTACTAGAAATGATCACAAAGTAGAAATTTTAAACGAAGAAAAATTAAGAGAAGTGGATAAAACTTGCGTTAGCAAGCATTTTCCAAGAATAGAAGGGGTGCCTTTCCCTACTGTTTCATTTGTCAATGTCCCAAATGATACTGAGGTCTCTGGTCGTAATGAATGGAGAGGATCATTGTTTGGTTCCAAACTGAAAACCCCCGGAAAGTCAAGAGGAAGGAAGAAGAGCACTAACCCTTAATGAATTGAAAGGGTGCGGTACCGTATGGCGCATATTCTGGAAATTTATTCAATATATTCGTTCTACTATTTTTCACTTCCGTTGAGAATTAAAATTCTTTATGCATATGCAATTTAGTCACCTTTCTGAGGTTCCAAAGGTACTTCCGAATTAATTAAAAGGGGAGAATTTGAAGGAATCCTACGCATGATCCTCGATGATTTATTCATTAATGATTCAGATTCAATTCACGAGGTTTGAATGATTTTCGCAAATGCTAGTTGATCATAAACGGTGTACCACCGTTATAATATATTATATTCTTCACTCGCATTATCGTGCAAAACTGGCTACACCATCATAAAAGTACTAATAAAAGTAAAAGTACACTCACTACTGGATCTGCCGTTTCACTCTACCTAGTGTTCCTTGGTAGATTCATGACGCAAGTATTGAGTGGAATAGAGAAATTGAATAAGCAATTAATCGAACGAATAAAATGTGTATTGACTTAACGAACTGAGAAAAGCGAGCTAGGTTGTCATACACAATTCTAGAAATACGAGTATTATAAGAGTTCCAATGAACCTTTTAGTTATTGATAACATCATAGAGTCGGCATCCATTAGTCTGAAGAGGTTGCTTCAACACTTCCTCCTAAACTCGAGACGCCAAGGGATTCTTGGGTGCGGGCAAAAGGTCCTGCTGGTATGCTCTTTGTGGATACATCTGCAAGCTGGCCGTTACTTGGGACATGCTGCAGCTCAAACTCATCCATTTTCACGAACAAAATGAAAGCGCATGTCTATATGCTTTGTGCGTCGATGAAACTCTGGGTTCTGTATCAGCCTTATGGTGCTCCTGTTATCGGCAAAGAGCGTAGGAGCATGGTGCTACGCTGTCAGTTCACTCAACAGACGCTTGAGCCATACCATCTCTTTGGCACCCTCACATGCTGCAATGTATTCTGCTTCTGTCGTACTCTAAGCAGTCACAGACCGTTTACGGCTTAATCTTACAATGGCAGCAGATCCACACACTGCCACAACTCCAGTTCTTGAGCGTCTACACACAGGGTCATTGGCAAAGTCAGAATCAGTAACATTCCAACTTCAGTGACACACCTGATTTATAAAACAGTCCGTGCTTCGTGGTCCCATTAAAATACTTGAAAATTCGCTCGACACCTAGCCAGTCAGATTTCTTTGGACATTCGAGAATTTTTCACAGTACTCACAGCAAACGACAGTTCAGGGCGTGTGGTCATTGCAAGGTAAAGCAGACTACCAACTACTTGTCAATATGAAACATTCTTCTCTAATGGTTCTTCATTTCCTCTAGCACGCTTCTCACAGGGCGTAGAAACCGGATTTGACTCAATCATGTTGTATCTTGAGAGAATGTTCTTTGTGTATGCCTCTTGATGCACAAAAAGTGATCCATCTTCCTTCCTTTCTATTTCCATACCAAGGAAGGTATCCAATTTGCCAATCTTGATCTGAAATTCCTTCTTCAAATCTGAGAGGAATTTGTCGATCATAGCCATTTTTCCAACCAGGATTTCATCATCTACATACATGGCAACCAGAAGACTTTGCTCATCTCCACATTGCTTAATGAAAAGACAAGGATCAGCTCTGCTTGGTTTAAATCCACAAGATTCCATGAATTTGAAGGAACGCTGATTCCAGCACCTTGGTGACTGTTTCAAACCATAGAGGCTGCGTTTGAGTTTGCAAACTCTTCCGCTTCCATCTTCAAAGCCAACAGGTTGGCGCATGAACACCTTTTCAGTTAATTCTCCATACAAGAATGCCGTATGTACATCGAATTGTCCAACATCATACTTATCAGCAGCAGCAACATTTAAAAGAGCTCTTACAGTCTCAAACCGGGCCACAGGCCTAAAAGTCTTCTCAAAATCAATCCCTGCTTCTTGGGTATAGCCCTTAGCTACCAGGCAAGCCTTGTATCTGTCAACATCTTCACTTGGTTTGCGTTTCACCTTCAAGACCCAGCGGTTGCCAATCAGTTTCTTCCCACTAGGAAGGTCTACCAGCTCCCAGGTATCATTCTTTGGATATTATTCTTGGCCTTATTTGGACAGTTCCTGGCAATATGATTCTTTCCTTTGCATTTGAAACAAACGAATGAGGGCCTTCCTTGATCTCAGAAGTTGGGGACGTAGGTTCTCTCGTACTATACACACTCTTCTTGCTCGACTGTTTCACGATCAACGCATGATCACCCTTAGATTCCTTCCCGGGAAGTCTCATTTCAATCAATCTTAGCCTCTCAATCAAACTATTAACAGTCCGTTCTACAATGGGGACATTCTCCCATACACTTTTAAATTCAAAGTAAGGAGGGGGTAGAGTTGACATGATTCGACCGACCCATTAAAATCAATTCAGGGAGTTCAGACTTCGACAAAGTCTTTAATTCATTGAATTCACGCTGTGGACACGCTACATGGTTCACAACACTATCAGAACCCATCATCTCATGAGAAAAGGAAGATTCCAACAGCCGATCTACTCTTTGACCTGAAATTTGCTCATACGTAGACACTAACTTGTCCCAAATATCTTTGGCAGAAACACATGAAGACGTGATTTCTTCGTTCACTGCATTCAATGAAGTTATCAAAATTAACTGAGCAAGGGAGTCCTTCGTATCAAATAAATCTTTATTAGAACCATCTGTAAGATATGTCAACTCACCTGAAACTACTTCCAATACCTTCTGATGTTTCGATATCAAATTAATTTGTCTCTTCATCAGCTCCAATTATTCGAACCATCCAGCTTCTCTACTTGCGCCTTGAAATCCATCGGTCGCGCATCCATCGTGTTTTCAGTTGAACCAATTTAGGAATCACTGATATCACTTCAGCAAGAATCGCTCATAGACCGATCATACTCAATATAACCAGGTCACGTGATCTGGGCTCCATAACCTATTGAGTAGAATAGAGAAATTGAATAAGATGTTCAATGAAGTTATTGATAACATCATAGAGTAGGCATCCATTAGTCTGAAGAGGTTTCTTCAACACCAAGAGCCAAACAATATGGCTTGTGTCCAAATCATGAGTCGAAATCTCAAAACCAAGTTTTGCTATATGAGTTTGACCACTCTATCACAAATTCTCAATACATATCTCTCCGTCTCTACGCCTGAAAATGAGGGAGCCCGCGAGCTAACCGTATAATATAATTAAACGCAATATCATTGATTTCCAAGTCACAAGGGATGTGAATCTCAAAGGAAATAACTTCACTCGCTTGTACATGGGTAGGGGAGAATGGGGAGCGGTGTATACTTGACATTGACATTTAAATGAATTGGTCGATAATTTGTTGTAATTTTATTAGTGTTTTAGTTTTAAGCAACAAAATCTAGGTAGATGAACCAAAACTTCCAAAGTATAACGAGTAAAGTATAATATAGTTTTGAATGAAGTTATTCATGCAAAACTATAATGTACACTAAATTATCCAATATACGCCATTACTCCATTCTCCCTTACCTACGAGTAGGTACATACGAAATCGCTTCCTGGTTAGTGCCATTGTGATGCCACATTTTTTCTCTTATCACTCCAATATACTAGTTGTGTCTACAGCTACCGATTCGTGAACCTCATGTATCTTCGTTTTGAAGAGTTGACTCTCTAAACTCTCACTTAACGACAATATGTGGGCTGGCTAAGTGTGCGAAGGAGAAGTTGACGGAAAAACTGTAATTTATTCACATCGCTTCCTACACGTCGAGGGTGTAGATGCACCCTCATCACCAACTTTACAAACTCAATTTTTCCGTTGCCTACTAAAAAACAAACTCCGTTTCCTCGGTGGTAGTTTCAAAACGGGTGAAATTCAGTTAACGTTGTGGGCGTTGATAAAATATTTACCAACGAATTCAACTTTGGGAGTGGAAGCGAGTATAATCTTGAGTTGGGGGCTGTGGAGTGGGGGGCGGACTTTGGGATTGTTAAATGGAGAGAAGCTCAATATTCCGTAATTTGAGCGCCAAATCTGAATATCTGAGTGACTTGGTCCGAGTTAAATGCTGTTGTTTAACTCAATTAATTATATATTGATGGGGCAGATGAATGATCCGAAGGATGTGACTTGAAACTTCAACTATACCTCCATTTTGGTTCACTGATAAAGGAAGACTCCCTTGACTTAAATAAGCATCTTATAATGTGTGATAGTTTGGTTTCATAATAATGATAATCACCCTACATTTTGCGGAAAAATAGAGGCCCCAGAAACAAAAAGTACTCCTCAGTACTTTTCTAGGCAGAATATCCCTTCCCCTTCTACATTGATAACTCTAGGCGGTGGTACGAGTGGGTAGGAAACAACGCCTCTAAATACGTTGTAAAAGCTCAGTAGACAGTTACACCTTAACATAAAAATATTTGTTGAATGTTCTCTCATAATGTCATAGATATAGGACGTTCAAGGTGGCACGGCAGAATTTCAGGGTGAGTAAATTCGAATTCGGAGTCGATTCACAACCGCCCTCCAATGTTGCCAGAGATATGGGTTCGCATTTAGAAACTAATACTATCTCAAAGGTCCATTTTGGTGGAGAATCGGCGGATTGAGTTGAGGACAGGTCAGATCGTATGAGGGGGTGGGAGAAACGGTTTGAATGCCGAGCCCATTGGAATGAATGAACGAATTCGGAATATTGGCCGTCTGATTAGGAGAACGAGGGACTGGATGTTGGCTGCACAGCTTCCTTCATTTGTGAATGAAATCATGCGAATTTTAACTTACTGGCTCGAACAACGCACGCCGCATATTTAGGGAGGAGTCACACAAACTTGATAGGTTTGGTGACACGATCATATTGAAAACACTAATCAATCCGTCCGAGTTTGCTTATGAATGAATGAATGAATGAATGATGCGTTTTATTTAGCTACCAGGGTAGATTAGGGCCTAATGGCCCTCTCTACCATCTACCCTGGATATTTTTGGGTACAATTTGAAATATTCTTGCAATCGTACAAATATGTTTCAAGTTATGATGATACTAAATATAAGAAAAATAATGGATTCCTTCATATAAAATGGAAGAAAGGTAAATACTGAGATACGAATTGATGTCACTGATATTGTTCTAACAGTTTTTTCTTAAAATTCATTTTGAATGTTTCTGTCTTTTGACATAGATTAAAGAACTCTATATTTTCGTTGTATACTCGCGATGCTTGCACCACAAATGATCGTTCGAAAATCACTGAACGATGAGCCGGCATCTGCAGGAGCCTCTGTCGATTTCTGGTGTGCCGCTCGTGAACGTCTGCCATGAACCTCAGGTCTTCCGCCAGGTATGCGGGTCGGCCAAACTTCAAGATTTTGAACGCCATCGTCGCGATGTGGAGCCTTTTCAGGTCGCGTACTTTTAGGATGCCCAATTTATTGTATGCTGGTGTTATGTGTTCGTCAATTTTCAGCCTCAGGATGAACCTCATTGCAGCATTTTGAGCTCTTTGTAGCCTGTCGAGTTCTTTACTTTGAAGATCGCTTAAGGCTACTGACGCATAGTCAAGTACAGGGAAAATGAGGGACTGAACGAGACGCTGACGTACGTATGTTGGAAAATCAATGGCTGTCCTTCTAAGCTGGTAAAGGCCTCGATACATTTTATTAGACATGTCGTTGACTTGCGTTTCCCACGACAGGGTACTCTGGAAGACGATGCCTAAGTTTCTTGCTTCGTTTACATAATTTAGGGGGACTTCGGCATACCTCAAAAAGGGAACAGTGGTCGGGTCAATCTTTGACAGAATCTTTGAGTACCCCAGAATCATTGCTTTGGTTTTTTGTTCGTTAACTTTCATCCCGTGAGATGCGCACCATGTTACTAATTTCCGGAGTTCGCAATTGAGGAGGTTGATCGTTTCTTTGATATCTATGACATCGCAGATTCTATAGAGTTGGAAGTCGTCAGCATATAGCATGTATTTTGATCCTGGTGACAGAGTTTTGGTTAACGATGAGATGTAAAGAATGAAGACAAGTGCTGACAGCACTGAGCCCTGGGGAGTTCCCAATACAATGTTTTTCCAGGACGAGTATAATTTTTTAGGTCCTTTGACTCGCTGCTGCCGATCGGTTAGATACGATTTGAACCAGGACAAGGATACCCCCGAAATTCCGATGGACTCAAGGATGGCAAGCAGAATTTCAATTTGTATCATATCAAAAGCAGACGAAAAGTCTACTAGGATCAGGATCGTGACTTTCCTCTTGTCCATACCCCCTCGTATGTCGTCCAGTACTCTAACAAGTGCTGTTTCGGTACTAAATCCAACCCTGTATCCTGATTGTCGTGGATCTAAAATTTGATTAGACTCTACATACCAGCTGAGCTCATTGTAGACGATCTTATCTAGGACTTTTCCCATAGCGCATAGTAGGGAAATTGCTCTATAGTCTTTTTCGCTTGTGGGTTTTTTGACTTTGGGAATGGGCTTAATTATGGCTTTCTTCCATATAGAAGGGTAGACGCCGTGACAGAGGGAGTGGTTGTATATATGAGTGAGAACGGGTAGGATTGCGTCGGCCAATAGGTGGAGTAGTTCGACGGAGATCTCGTCAGCGCCAACAGATTTCGACTTCACCGCAAATAGTGCTCTTTTCACTGCTTCTTCTGTTAATGATTGGAAACTAAAAGGTTCATGAAGAGGTCTCGATAAGCTTCTGTAGTAATCTATTGTCTCGGGGGGAGAAGGTGAGGCTTGAGTTTTACAGAAGTAGTTGTTTAGTGAATCCAGTGGCACTGCTGGTGTTTCGTCTTGTTGGTTTTTTTTGGTGTTGATCCCCAGGCTTCGAATAATTTTCCAAAAATCTTTGGGTTGGCCATTAGTCTTGAATAAGTTGTTATAAAATTTGGTTTTTGCATTTCTCACTGTTTGCTGTATTTTGTTCCTCAACTTTTTGTATTTATTATGTATTTCTTTGTCTTTGGATTTGCTAAATTGTCTGAATAAAATGTCACGATCTTTCATCATTGCTTTCATTTCATGATCGATCCAGGGTGCTGGCTGATGTTTTGGTTTGATTTTGATCCAGGGGCAGTATTCATCAAATTTATTTGTTATTATTTTGTTGAACATTTCAAGTTTATTATCAATATTCTGCTCATTGTACAAATTTCGCCAATCTGTCAATTTCACATCGTTTATGAAGGCTTTCTCATCGAAATTCTTCGTGTCACGTATAGTTATAAATCTTCTTTCAGTTTTGGAGGATTTTAGGATCAAGCTACAGTATATGAGATCATGTCTAGACAACCCGCTAGCAGCCGTTTGTCCATGGTTCGCAACAATGTTCATGTCACTTACTATGATGAGATCTAATAGAGTGCTTGAGTGTGTGGTGTGGTGAGTCGCTTTTGAGGGTAGGTACTGGAGGCTCTGGGATTTCAATAACGTAGACAGCTGGCGAGAATATGCCGAATCCTCTAGCATGTTGGTGTTGAGGTCTCCCAAGATGATAACGTGATCGTAAAGCGGGAGTTTATTGAAGACGATGAACCAACAATGTAATGGAACTCGCGAATTGTCCTACGGTGCGTTAATTGTTTGCGATTCATGTATGTTCTTGGCAAATTAGTTTGATGGTGTGACTTGGAACTCAGATTGGTTTGATAACATTGTCTCAGGATCATTCAAACAACCTGTTGATGTAGAGCTCTCGATCCCCCTAGATCTGGACTTGACCTCCCACTGACGTCAGTTACTCAGTGCAGGGTAACGAGCCTTGACGTGTGCCGATACTACATCTGTATCTGTTACAGGGGACACTACCCTTTACTTTAAAAAGCCCAATTCAATAGGTAATATGAGAACCACATAGAAGTATTCCTCAAAATTCGCCTTTTTCAAACCATATTTTATGACTGAATTTATCTCCACGTGTACAACACCAAAACGTAATCACGCGAGTATTTGTAATGAAATATTACGACAAGTTCCAGTTTTGGATCAACATATTGTCCCTCAGGAGGCTCGAAAAATCCCCTTCTCTGCTTCGCAGACCTTCGTGTTCGAGCATAAAATGTTCCTTATGATATAGTTACAAATACAAATTGATAAGCTCCGTTACTAGATCTCCTCCGCCCTTTTATCGGGTGAATTGAGATGGAAAAAGTCCAGAAAAATCCCCACAATATATTCAGAAGCATGTAGGCATTTGAACTCTCTGGGGGAATAACGCACACAATATTTTATGCTTTTCATTCAATCGCCTCGGAGATTCTACTTCACTTCTAACCAAGCTGTTTTATTTGGATTGAGTTACTCACGAGGGTGACTGTGGTATTGCTCATGTCAGTGTTGGTCATGTGGATACGGTTATATTATACCGTATGTAAATATGATTCTTTCACATTGAGGAGGTTCATGTACGAGTAAAACATTTTTCAATCAACATCGCATCTGTAGTTGAACGTAATATTCGAATAAAAAATTCTATTCTACGTCTAGTACTATCGTGAATCTCAGTCCATCAAATCGGACACAACTCAATCTCCGAGTTGAATTATTTTCGAAATTCACCGAACACTTAACCAACAAGACGAGAACGGTAATTTAGAATTTTTAGGTACTTAAGAAACAAGAAATATGATTTTTAGTATCTGATGAACATGAAATACATACGTACGCAATAAGTAGGCAACAAGAAATACAATTCAAGCCTGAAACAACAATACAAAGTTAGTGGTAGGGTGGAGACAATTTCTGATTTTCCTTTTGTTTAGCTCTAAATTACGAGCTAGAAGGTAGGATGTAGAATTACCTCCGTAGAAGGTCGGTATGATTAGACATCGATTAGAATTCGAAAGATTCGAGACATTCGTAGTTGAAAATAATAAATCAAATGATAAAGAATAATGAATAAATAAACCTCATGTTGAATACCTAGCACGAAATCAACTAATAATTTATTAATAACTTTGGAGAAATTGTGGTTCTCAGGTACATAATGTTTTTTATTTGGCTGAGGAGGCTGACTGTGTGGTTTTGTTTAAAATTCGTATATTCTTTTGGTCGAGGAGAGCCAATCTGATGTCGTTTTTGATGTAAAATTGCAGAAATATGGTCATGAAAATTATGGCCCTCAAAAATAAATTACTCATGGGTCAAAAATCTGGGAAAATGGCTGAAATCATAGACAAATTGTATCATAACCTAAGAGGAGTGATGTTTTCAGGGAAGGAGAATAAATTGGAAGTCTCATCATCATAAGAGATCAGTGAGTGAACTGGTAAATCGCCAATTTCTGACTCCACCACTGGTAGAAGGGTGTTGAGGTTTATCCATTCAAAATCACCCTTCGACTTGACCAAATCGTTCAAAAGACACTATCTTGATCTAGTGCAACACACCAGGATTATTGTCACTCACGTTTTTCGTTTGGATAACCCTTCGCGGAGGACCGAGTATAAATAATTTTTTTTTTTTCGACGCTCGGAACACGGAGATGCGAAAACGGATTATCCTCGGGAAGCAGAATCCTGTTATCCTCAACCCCTGAAGTGGATTTTTTTCCCTGTCACCCACCGACCGCTTCCCATATTGAAAACTAACAAAGTTGTAAGAGTCGATCAACCCCAGCCACCGTTGTTAGTCCCAGGTCACCCCGTGATTCGAAGTTCCGCCGGACTCTAACTTCCTCGAGGACGGAGGGGAAGAAAAAAATGGTTGATAAAGTTTTCTTTCCCAATAAAGGTCGAGGTACAAGTAATATCCCGAAACTCCGCTCTTATTGATTCCGGACGATGATTTTACTCCACCGTCGTTTTTCCCATTTTTCTGGAAGACGACTTAGGTTTTTAATCAATCTTGAGGGGAGCTTATAGTGGAAGATGTCCCTCTTGGGCGGTACAGACGACATTACATTGAATGTGACAAACAGGTTTGATATTTTTGTTTGCAGAGCAATTCAGAACAGTTCTACGTATGCGCAGATCAGGTTTTGCGTTCACAGTGCTTCGTTCTGTGTGTCTAGAACCAAGTTCCTAGACTAGTTCGGAGATTTCCAGGATTCTCCCTATTCCGTTCGGAGATGTTTTCAGAATTCAGAACGTCGTGCATGCTTATCGCATTCATTGTCAATGTAACGCTGAACCCCAAATTTTGATGTTTACACTCTCGTCACCGCTAGTTTTGGTGTAATTGAGAATGGAGTGGAGGTATTTTCAATATTTGGTGGTAGGTACTCCTTGTCATCAATTATTGCCGTCATAAGTAGGTACAAATAGAATCCCTGGATTATATACGAGTAAATACAAATGAATTGTGAATACTTCATCATTTACATTTACATTTACAGAAGTTACAGCCCTTCTTCTATAAATGGACTCCTTCTCTCACAATCCCCCTCTCAACACACACATGTAAGAATCATAGACCTGTGCAAAGCAGAGGCAACGCAGTTTGTTTTGGAACCGTCACACTGTTTTCAGTAAATCAGAGAACCTTCGCTAAGGAAGAGAGACACTGAATCCGTCGAAATACACTCCTTCGGTCGTAGACACGGAATACGAAGAAGCGAAGCAAAAAAGGTGGGCTCCTTCACGATGTATCCCCCCAAATCCTTTTCCGAGACAGGTGGGAAGGAGTGTAGAGAAGGATCTACGATCTACATTCAGGCCCGAGCATCTGAGTGAATATCTGGGCGAGGCTGATGATGATGGAAGGCTCCTACATAGTCCCTCCGCACATAAATCACCCGAGTTCCGCGCAATATGAGTCTCTAACGTCCCGTTTCGGCCCCTTAGCGACACTTTTTTTTCCCTTTATCCTCCTCTTCCCAGATCTCCTTCTTATGGGACGCATCCTCTTTCATCGTTTGTCATTTGCCGCGTGATTCCATCTGTGCGAAACGACCTCGTCCCATATCTCGGTGTGTTATAAGACGTGTCAACAACTAGCAAGAGCCAATTTATTAAGGGGTGCCCCAGGGTTCCCATTTGGGTGCCCTGTTGTTTTTATTATTCGTTAACGATATATATACATATATCTGTGATGTTTTTGAAGATGATCACTTTCTAATCTTTGCGGACGGCCTTAAAATTTTCCGGGCAGTGGAATCGGGACCTGATACTGGTATTGTGCAGAAGAATCTTGACCTTTTGCAATCTTACTGTGTACGAAATGGACTCTCATTACATATATCTAAGTGTTGTTATATTACTTTCAGCAGGTCTACATCTACGATCTTCTGTGACTATTGAAATAATTTACTTTGTTTGAATTCTCTCATTTTTTTTTTCCTGGTCATTACATAACTCCTTCTGAATAATCTGAAGTATATTTCGACGGTTTTACCTTCGAGCCTTGCTGATCGGCGAGACGACGTCCTTGCATCACACTTTCCCTGATTAATTGCCTAAAAGCGTTAATTGTGGTATGTGATATACATAATATTACTGAGATTGACTTGTTATCCACCCTTCGAATCGTCGGTTGGTGAGAGTCGATATGCATACTGATATCCTACTGGGTATCTTATTGTCGGATAAGATACCGAAATGCTTTACCAACTAGAACATAGTTGTCAACGAGTTACACGGCAATCTAACGGGGTTTGAATACATTTAGGTCGGGGAACTTGGTACCCAGGGATGAAGGGGGTTCGTGTTCATAAAGTTAACTCTTGTCGGTCCCATGTGGGGAGACCCTCTGGAAGCTGTATTTCCGTGCCGACTTGACCCAATAACTTAGCGTTGGTGAGGTGTGACTGGTGGAGTTAGGGCGGGTGTGGCCCAAGTAAGTTCACAATAAACCACACGGTCCCAGGCGGACCTCCAACACCTTCTTCTGCTCCCAACACCGCTGTCAGGTGTGCACCAGCGATGAATGTTTCACTTCAGTTCCTCAGAGCCTAATAAAGTCGGTGGCGCATGTTGGCAATTTCGCACCAACAATTTTGACAAGTTTTCCACGAAACTATATAAACTATGAACAGCTGTCAGACCTCAACAGTTTGCCAGCTATCGAATTTTGGTTTATTATCTTCGATAATGAACCATTGGAAGCTGTACGCCGCACAGTGGCGCCAGAGCAAAACAAATCAATTTTCGAAAGCGCTGATTTCGATTGCTCATTTAGTTTATGATTCTCACACTATAATATAGTGGGAGAATCACAAACTAAATAAGTAATCGAAATCTTATTTTAAGCTTATAAGCTACAGGATCTGGGAACAGAATGATTTTCTCCCCTGTTTCGCCCACTGTCGGAATAGTGGAAGTTTGATAAAATTACACGCTAATAATCACAATGATTGTAAAGGAGGAAGAACAAAAATTATCAAATCTTTTCCTTGCTTTACGATGGTCAACTATGCCACACATTAGTCAAACTGGGCAAAAACATTAGAATGCTTATCGTCCTCGACTCATCGATTTTTCTTTAGGACCAAATAGTCCAAGTATGGCTGATTTTGACTCAAAGGTTTGAAAAACCGCGTTGATGACAAAGATCCGATGATTGTGGACCAGACCAGGAAGAAAAGCCTCCGTACTTAGCGGTGAAAAGCGCAAATAAAAGTAAATGTTCGTGATTAGCTAAAGGGAAGGGATCAGTTGGCAACCCTTCGCCGAAGCGATTCCAAATGGGGGAATTTACCATAAAAAATTAGACCCCCACTGACCTCAGGTGGTACTGTGATGTCTGCAGAAAGTGGGGACCGTAGTGTATCGTCCCTCAGGGAGTGGCAGGGGAGGCATCGAGTCATCTATCAGAGTCTGAGCGCAAGGCTAGTAAGACGCAGGTTGTTCACAATTGGAAAACTCCGCCTGTTGGAAGTTTGAACATGTATTAAGGAGCTGACTTCCAAAACGTAACAAATCCACTTCATAACATTATCAGGAACCGCAAAATAAGTAAAACATGCCAAAACAAAGCTTATTATACGCTTCAGTGGCATAACATTCTGTAAAGAGGCATTGGATCATATACCCGTATGTGACACAACTCAAAATTCTGGCAACTCTTGGAAACGAGCAAATATGAAACTGTTTTTATTATATATATCATATGCCCGTTTGATCAAAACACCTGTTCATGTTCCTCAAAAATATAATTAAAACTCTGCAAATTCTTCACAGCCTTCCGTCTAGATCACTTCTCTGTATACAATTACATTTTAAGTATATGGAAAAGT
The DNA here is from genome assembly GCA_963920205.1 of Stenodema calcarata. NCBI lineage: Eukaryota > Metazoa > Arthropoda > Insecta > Hemiptera > Miridae > Stenodema > Stenodema calcarata. Next base: position 15,208,732 of record OY986050.1, on the reverse strand, counting down.
AATTACATGCACTACCAAATTTTAAGTATATGGAAAATTAGAAATATCCTTCATTCCGTAGACATGATAATCTCAGAATAAGCAACTTGATGCCACGAAACTATGTTGTTTGAATCAGCTGCTCCACACGAAGAACGTTGACCAGACTTGCTCTTGTAGTGTTTCATTGGCTCAACTTATGAGCCGTCACTGTGTAAGAACGGCTTGTCGTAGAGAGCTCCGGATGGTTCTAAAACATTCTCTGAATTAAACTCTATTTAAACTAAATCCATACTTTGAATTCGTGACAATCTGTTTGATTAAAAGAATAATTTTAAAAAAACCTATATTATGTGCCTTTAACGAATGTTAAAAAAATACAAAAACACTGGTTCATCGGTCCAGAATCGAGTCTGGTATCTTTGGATTCGTAGATCCCATTGAGGTTATTCACTCCCAATCCACTTTACATATTTATCTATTAAAAACCTAATTTACTCCTTTGAATTGCTGCGAGGAACTAAGGAATAATTAGTTCTGTCTCTAAAAGTTTTCTTAGTTACCGTGAAAAAGGTTTTTTCCTCCAGTTCAACAGGAATGCTCCGCTAAAAATTTAATAAGCAACGTGAGCTTTCTTCCGCGCAATAAATTAAGTAGTTTTAAATTAACTCACCTCGTCCAAAGACTTGATCGGATAATTGGAAAAATTAACTCAACCGGCTTAATCATCATTAACATGACTTAATTACTTCTAATACCAATAGAAAGTTCTAGAGCAATATATCTCCAGGAGGGTGCACAATTCGTTGTTACCGCCGTAATTCCTTCAGGCGACTCATTTTGTATTCAAATCTAGTTTTAAGCGATGTAGCTGGTTTTGTTGAGAAATACTCAAATATAAATTTAAACGCACAAATTAGCAGAGAGAGGAGATATTTTGGTATGTTTTCAAAAATTGTGTCTTTATTTCAATAGGATGTTGTAACGTGTAGTAAACAACAAGTGAAGTAGGAGGAAATAGGGGATAAATATAGTAAAATCAACAATAGCTGCAAAAGGTGGTAATGTTATACGCACAATCAACTAATATCATATCAAATTTTTTATATTATAGGAACTACCCCAATAAATTAAGTAGGTATAATAATTATTATTACCCGGTCCTAAGGTAGGTACAGCATACCCCCTCAGAGGGTACCGGTTGTTCTCTTTCTTTAGATAATTTCACAAAATGATTCACGAAACGAAAAAGCCTGTGGGTAGAAGATATTTGGCAATGAGTGCCTGCGAAAATATACTAGTCAGGTTGTTGGTCATGTTGAATAATCTTTTAGAATTTAACGGATATTTTCCCCAAGAAATGATATTTGTGAGGGGTGATTTTTACACGGAGTGTTTTTGGGGAGGATATCACATCTTTTAGCAAATGTTTGAATAAAAGAAAGCTATTGTTCTCGGTCCAAAATGTTTAAAACTCGAATTTCCGGAAGATGTTTATACCAAAATCCGTTTTAGATCATCCTAATTTCACTGCCAAAAGACACCGTAAATCGGGAGTTTTAAGGGTGGGGGGGGGGGGGATTATCATTGAAAGTTTACTCAAACGAAGACAAAAGGGAACCGTAATTAAGGGCATTTATGACGTGTTTGAGAGTGGACGGAGCAAACAAAGTATCTTATGTAATTTTCCGCCACTTAAGCCCGTGAAACTCAGTCATGGGACCTTGAGACCCCGCGTAAGCTCACCCTTGGGATGATTGTCATGCAAAGAGGTCTTAGGATGCCCGAAGTTTCCTACTAAACTGTTGGAAAATGGAGGATGAGGGCTCTGGAAAGGCGAACAAGTGGCGGAACTATAGTTGGGCCCCTGTTTTGTTGTTGCGCTGACCCAGATTTCCCGAAAGGGGGCAAACTAACCCTTTGCTCCCCAACCCGGTCGCAGGAAGCGAGGGAAGAGATCGTGACGTGAATACGTTTGAGGCTCTTCCTTCATACGGTGTAAACGTTTCAAGGGGGATGGTCGTCATGAGGGTTGGGAAAACTAGGGAAGGCCTCGCCCGTATGAGCTGGCATGAAAGGTTAGGTTAATAAAAGTAAACGAAACTCGTTTGTATACTTTTATCAACTTTCACCAAAGGATTCCCATCTAACTTGCAGAACGAAGGAACTCTTGTGAAGCTTTCAAATGAGTTTTCCCGAGTTTTTTCCCTCTTTCAACTACGCCGAGGCAACCAATCTAAACATGTGAACTGTTCGGGAGAGAGCTGATCGATACTTCGTGTTGATCGATGCGCCCGCGTTTCTTACTAGATACACAGCTGCAGGATACGTAATTGCCCTCAGGCCTGATTTACACATTCACAGCCCACACATTCGTATGTTTATTCATGTAAACGTATATGTTACCTATGAATAAATAATATTATTCATAGAACCCTTGAAAGCCACAGGAAATAAACTCAAAACTCTTCCAAGTATGGTATGATGAGAGGGAGGGGGGTCGGACCCCTCCCGAAATATTGAGACATATAAAAAAAATAGTAAAAAATCATGAATTTAAAAAGAATTTCTTTGAAAAATGATTTTTTCTTTTAAATTATGAATAGTGTTAAAATCTGTTTAGTATCCTGTTAAACGTTTTCCCGGGGTTTACCCCCGGACCGTCTGCTTTTGGACCCTCCTCCCGTACGAAATTCCTGGCTCTGTTCCTGACTGTGGGAATATTGGCACAAATATGGCCTGTTCACGTTTTTGCTCAATGGGGTTTTAACTAATAATAATTCATTCGAATCCAAACAATTTTTTAACAATTTGTTTGTATTTTGTCATATAGCGATTTATTTACCAACGGAAAGTAGAAATCAATTTTCGGACAGAAAATTTCCCATTGAAGAATCGCCATTTCTTATCGTAGAATCACACTAAGAGCCAGTCTTCATTGACCGAAATGAAAGAACGATTGTGAAAAAACGTCGTTTGAAAGGGGTCTTAATGTTACTGATTGATATTTAACTTCACTGAAATGTTCATAATAAATATCGCCAGTGATTACTCTAGGGAATTACAGTAAATTGTGAGTTTCCTGCTCGTCTTCTTAATACTAGTCGAGCTCACTGGGCAAGAAGAATGAGAACTCATATTTTTGATTTAACCAGGGAACTTGAGTTCCTCCATTCATGTTCAAATTGTATTTCTCATCGTCTCATAGATTCTAATCATAAGTGGTAGTGTTCGGTTAGTGGCAAGTTAGTTTTACTAATAATTATCTATTATTGTTGTTATATATATCCAGTATGTATCCAGTACGTCAAAACTTTATAGGTCAATCCCGTAAGGGCAGAACTCAACTCTTAAGGCATTTGAGGCACTCAAGGGATTAGAAACGCGACCAAGATGATTGTCTAAAGGGCACTGACCGTATTAGGGGCCTTTATGGATTAGCCTCAGGTAAGTGGTTCACCCCGAGGTTCGCCCTAATTACCGTCCAGCGTACAGCTCTTCTCGGTAAAAAACAAAGCAAACAATCAAAAAATTTAAAACTCCCAAAATATGTCATAAAATATGTAATTTTCCACCAAAATGAAGAAATCATTTCGGCTCAAAACTGCCAAAATATGTAATTTTTATATGTTGACATGTCAATATGTCATTTTCCCATCTCTGCTCATAACACACGAAACAGAAAATTTATTCACTTTGTTGAATTGTAGGTATTTCCGACTGAACTAAGCCCCATTCCGAGGGGCCCCCTTAGTAATTCGGTTCCCTCGGTCAGCTGGAAGTTTTCAAAAACTTGATTTGTTCCTTCGGTGACTGATTTAATCAACTCCTAATGAAAGGTATATGTTTGCCCCAACTTCGAGGCAGAGAGTAGATTGAACTGAGCTAACAGTAACTCTGCTTTGGAGGCCCCCCCCCCCCTTTCTGAATTACCAAAGGGGGAGAGATCCTTGTAATGCTAAATCAACCGATGAAGCGTGAGTGAGGGGAGTAGAAACTTCGACCGAACCAAGACCGAGCAACAGGTATCCAATATCGGCGTCGACAGAACCTGGATGTTTGTTGAAAATCTAATTTTCAGACAAAAGGGAGAAGGGTTGATTCGTCTGGCAGACGATCTGTAGTCCATTGATGTTGTTACAGATCCCCCAGTTCATTGTCGGGATCACGAACGAGAACCGGAATCAGCTTGTCCGTGGAAAATTGAATCAAACTTGGCTCCCGATTGGTAATGAGAAATTGTATAAATGATCTAGCCTCCACACTCGGAGTAATACGAGTATTAGGGCAAGTGTTCCTGTCTGTACATTGGGGATAAATGTGTATTAGGGATAAACGTATCTGTCTGTACATTTATTATTACATTGCGGGTTTTCGGTTTGTATCTGTATTAATTTTTAGTGATCGCACACCTTCAATAGAATCAAAAAGTATCGAAATTTGATGAAATTTCGTCACACATGTTGAATGTACTAAACCTTGATATCTGGAACCACCAATCGATAAACATCACGATTAGTGGTGATAAGGTGTTGTTACCGGGATGATGGGATGTATGTGGAGAACCTCTTAACGCATTTGCCCATTTAGAATTGACCTAGAAATGTAGTATTCGAAATTTGGGCTCTGACCAGGTCCATGATGAGTCTTGGAGATTTTCATAATCGTGGAGTGCAAAATAGCGCTTGAACCATTTTTTTTTCTTTTTAAATAGGTACGTATTTGACTAGACTCTAATTCGAATAATTTTCGAGACCACTCGGAGCGTTATACGTCCTGTCGTTCATTCACAACGAAGGCTCAAATTTGAAACCGGTAGAAAATCGTGAATAAAACGGTTGAACTCAATGTTCATACTCAGAAACATTTTATTCAAACAACACATGGTTCTGACAAATTTTTGTGTAAACAAAAATAAAATAATAGCAAATAATTTTCCGTAGGTACTTCTCAATATAACTTATTGACATAATCAGGTATTTATTTATTTAGATTGCTGAACTGGCGCCCAAAGCTGGTTGCGTAGCACCCTCATTCAACAAATCCACTCAATCAAGGAAATCCACTCAAACAGTGATTGACCAATCCCCAATCAACACAACATACCCCTGAGAACACGCAATATTTCATTCCAATTATTTCGTATAGTAATGGGGCTCACAAGGATATTGTACACAGACCAGGGATCTAAACAAAAGGGTGCTCTACGATGCAACATTTTTTCCATTATTTAAGCCTTCACAACCGTCGAAGGCCACACAATATCGAATTTGGTTTTTCCTAATGTCCGGGGCGCAGGACTGTGCAGTCCACTATGAGGTATCAGTGAGACAGTCCTTTTCAGCCACAGCCATGAGATGTGAGTAACTTCTACTCACAGCGGTTGTTCTGATATTTCTCTTCTAACAATTAAACCGTGGAAAATAAAATGGGTCGTTCGTTCAGTTGTACCAGATATTTAATCGCATATCTTCGATTCATTTCCGAAAAGCACAATTAATACGGATTCAGGAGGAAGTACTTAGGTATTGTGGGTCAATACTTGTCACTATCAATCTTTCAAGGGAACATGTTCTTCAATTAGCAAAGAACACTCGTGGTTGTTTCGAATGACGGTATATTGAATGGCCGTGTTAGTCCGATCCGTCCCCGCGGGAGTTATTCAATCCAAACGCTATTCACGTTGATCGATCCAACTCTCTACAACTACGGAAGATGACGATATCGCGCTGAGTCAATATTTGTTCTGAACTGATGAATGACACTCGTGAGTATTTCCATTCAACCGGGTATCAGTTTTCCGAACGCCGGCTGAATAATATGGTCGGATTGAATCCGTCAAAGGGAGAGTCGAGGGGTTTTCGGAGGTTCACTCACAAACAGAAAATCGGTCAGGTGTTAAGATAAGGGATATGTGGTGCCTGGCGAGAGGGGCACCCCCATTGTAATGCACCGTTGGTGAAGCCCTCGGCGGGAAATGGAACCAATTTCCTGGTAGCGATGTCACAGCTATTCTCGGCTGCTCGTCCCCCGAGCGGGTTTCCCTTGGGCGACCGACTCTTGATAAATAGCTCTTCCATCAAGGGACCACCTCGCCCTTCTCTATCGTCAACCTTCACAAACCTACCGCTGAGCGGAACATGGGTCTTTCAAACCAAAATTCAACTGCTTCTTGGACTCGTAAATCTGCGTCTACTTCGCAGATCCAACCAAACATCAAGACGGTACATATTTTTTGTTTGTCAAAAAAAGGAATTTTTGTTGGTCAAATCAGATAGGCAACATCTTGTTTCTATTTACTGAACCACAAAAAAACCATATTTGACCGGGAAGGATTTTGACAATATACCGAAAACCGTTACCCTGCACAAGTCCTTAGTTCTTCGTACTAAAATATGCCTTGGAGATTATGGAATAAGCCCTGAACAAGTATCGTCAGCTGAGTAGAAAGAATCCATCATAGATTCCTCCGCTATGTGGATTTCAAACTCGTCATTCCTCATGAAAAAGAAGAAAATCCGCAGTCATGCAGCATGGCTATAACAGCAAATTTTCGATGAAATAATTAGCTTTATGTAAAATTTCTCCATTTTTTGCCAAGTGACACCTCAGTGTATAGATTTTCCAACGCTGAACAACCCTATTCTGTTATCAGATTAGAGCAGATGAAACGTGAAGAACATCTCAAGTAACAACGACGTTTCTTCATCTTCAAAGTTCTCCAGTTTGAGAACGGAATTAGATATCGCAGTTCTGACTTCACCATTGTGTCCAGCGTAAAAAACCCCTTAAAAAAAAGTGTTTCATTATTGGAATTTATGGGCGAATCTCCCCCTTACAACTCCCCATAACCCCCTCTTACAGCGGCCCAACTCTACCCATCCACGAACTTGGCCTTTCGAATGCCAAGACAGAAATTTGAATCCTATCGAGAGTTACCGTCTGGAATGACACATACATAAACATATAAACATATAAATAAATATATGTAGGTACATATGATGTTTGTTACTTTTAGCAGTGAATTCAGGATGGTCTGAAACGAATTTTGGAATAAAAAGTTTTCGGAAATTCGAGTTTTATATCATGAGTAACATGAGTAATAATGACAAAAAAAGAATGCAACATAAAAAAATCAATTATTATTACAGTTTCGAAAACATCATGCAGAATAGGGGTTGACAATTTTCAAAAGCTGTATATTGGAAAATGCGAACAGAACGGTATGGATTTTTATTTTATTTTATTACATTTTTTCAACACAAATTTAAGTAGATTTGGATTCAGAGAATTTTCGAAATCCACTCAGAGCGTGGTACGTCCAATCTTTCATTCACAACGAGAGCTCGAACGGTCGAAAGGTTGATTTAGGCGTCAATTATTGTTTAAACTGAGTTGTGATCCATTTAATGATAATTCATTTATGCAATTATTTCATCCATAACTTGTACAAATTAATTACTATGAGGGCAGCTCGGGATTTAAGTGACCATTATTGACCTAGTTACCGACTCCCGAGACCAACCAGCAGATGAATGCACCACGTAATATTCAAGTTACAAATGATGTTGTTGCTAATCAATGTTCACATAAATCAATGTGCTCAATTAGATAACATCAAACGCCCGGTCTATTGCTAACACGCGGTCTCCCATTTCAAGCTCAACTATTATAATAATTACTCCACTATTACATTACTAGTGGGTATATCTGTTCATATCAACACATATGAATTTAGGTCTCGTAACCTGTGTGTTGCTCGACCCCTGAATTTGCATCGGCCTAAAAACCTCTGTGATAACGTTGATCCTCTCCCTCTTCCCGTGATCCTTTCAGGTTCTCTAAGCACGAAATTTCGCCACAAATTAAACTTGCTCCAGGTCTCCCAAACCCCGCGAGGGGCGTTAGCGGTCAGTTTCGCAGAGCGTTATATCATCCTTTCTGTTTTGCCCTCCTCACAGTCCCCACATTTAGATTATCCACTATAGTTTAGGGAGCGAGGGTTTGTGTGGGAAATCCTCGTAATCCCTGAGTTTCCGACTCTTCTTTGTGCCTGGGACGGTCCGTTTTTTTCGTGACTGTTTCATTTCAGAGTTATAGCTCCGTTCATGATTAATAAGAGTGCTCCCCTCCTCTATTCACGGTCTTGGGCTTTTTGCCGCTATGAAATTATTAACTTTGGCGAATCCCCAATCCTATTTGCTCTCACAACTCATACAATTCGAATTTAACATAGAAACTGTACCACTCTCGACTTCAACCATTTCTACATACTAAACCGTGGGTCCTACTGCTGTATTAAGTTGAAAGAGGGTTTGATATGGACGAATTAGATTCATGTTATTCGCAAAATATTCCGCCAATATATCTGTGTTATCTATCATCCTGCAAGACAACTGCCACAATTGTATACGGCTCTAATACATTCTACTGTATTACAATACGGTATTGTTGCAGAAGAAACAAGTTCCTCAAGAATTTTGTCATGCAGACAATCTAACTATATAACTAAATTTAGAGACAATTTTCGTGTTCCTTGGGTATTTTCGAAACATTTTTAACCACAGTTAATCGCTTCGCGTGAAATGGAGTCTAACCATGCCGATTTTGAATTTGGGGTCTGTCTGTTTGTTTGTTTGTCTGTCCTTTAATCACGCAGAAACGGCTCAATGGATTGAACCCTTCTCCCGTATCTGAATGTTTCCTATGTATATAGGGAAGCCGAAATAAACAAAATTAAAATTCCCAAGAACAGCTCAATGGATCGAACCTATTTCCCGGATTGAGAAGTTTCCGTAATCGGGGAAGCACATAGGAGGGTTCACTCCCGGATCCGATGCATAGGGGTGGGGATTTATAGGGAAGCCGAACTATAAACATTTTAAATTCTCAAAAACGGCTCAATGGATCGAACTTTCCTCCCGTATTTAAATGTTTGTAAGACCGGGGAAGGAAATAGAGGGGTTCACTTCCGGATCCGATGCATAGGGGTGGGGGTTTGTAGGGAAGCCGAAATATAAAAATCTTAAATTCTTCCTTCACGTGGGACAGATGAATATTATTTTTGGTATTTAAGATTATAATGGTTTGTAAAGGGACATGTAAGAGGTATAATCCATAAAGCGACAGGTAAGAGTGGCATATGGATCCATCCCAAGTTCTACCCGTCCGGGATAGGTAACAGAGGTAGATGGACACACCCCGAGTTCTGCCCGTCAGCGACGGGCACGACAGCTAGTTATTATTACAATCATCATGAGCAAAGGGTTACATCATGGGTTGTGAAACCCATAGGTAAATTCAACCCCATGCCAATTATTTTTTAAATCCCTTCAGCTATTAAATCATAAAAACTCCATCATAGTTCAGTAGAAGCAGCAACAAGATTATAAAACTCTGTTCAGATTGTTGGGAAATGTTGTCAAGACATTATACATTTTCACATTTCCTCTGTATATTTGTGAAATAATCCTTCCTTTTATCAGTTTATATATACTTAGTTCAGTAGGAGATTTCAACCAATATAATCTATTTTATAAATATTTCACATAGAAAACTTAAAACGTTTTTCTATTCAGAATGAGTTGTAGTTAGGCACTACTGTAGAAAGGCGCTGCAGATTTCAAGGCTACTGCACAGCAAAAGAGATGTCTTGTATGAAGTGAAATCAATTTAAATTGTGGTAAGTTTATGTACAATTAAAATACCCTAATACTAATGTTCGTACTACGTCGAGACCACTACTATAATATCGCCGATTTTCGGTTCACATGGTTAAACACGTCTGATGTTGACAAGTCACTACGAGTAGGATAATAGGTTGACGATTTCACCTGCAGGGCTTTGCACAGGGAAGTAGTGGAGGTCGGTTTGAAGGAGGAATATAAACTTGGGCAATTCCAATGGTTCATTATCGAAGATAATAAACCAAAAGAAGGGTACCAAAAAAGCTACAATTTCGTTGAATGTCGTTTTCCACCATTCGTAAAACTCACATTCTGCGGCTCCTGGCGTGGTGGGATCAGCGGTTTTCCAGTTCCCTGAATACGCCTTTGACGCTTACGTGTCGGAGGATGCGCCCTCATGCCAAATATATGGAGCGGAACTGTGTCAGGCGACCCGTGGACCGCGAATTGTTCCACAGTCTGAAGCCGTCAGTACACATACAAGTTTTAACTGTATAAAAACATTACAGAGTGAAAATTCCTTGAAAATGAAAGGCATGATAGATGCGTAAGTTTCGTAAGAATTCAGAACCCTTTGAGAAATTTACACACACGATTCGGGAACTTTTCAGTAGAACTGAGAGCAAATTTTGCTACGATGAGAGTGAGCACAACAGTTCAACCAACACCAAATCCTGACGAAATCTACTCTGCTGCGTTGAAAAGTGTCGTTTCGATTCTTTTGATTGAACACCAATGAAGAAAAATGAGCTGTTTTCGATTCGAAGCGTGACAAAAAAGAGTCGAAAAGAAAAAAAAACTTTTCCAACAATTGTTACGAAGTCTGTAATCTCTATTGGGCTCAAGAGACCCCCACTCTCCTGTACCTCACGCCACTGCGCTATAGAAACCAGTCACAAACTCCCCTGGTGATCGCAGCCCATTAATCACGCGGATAATAAAGTCGTTACAGTGTTTACTTTTTATTTCCAGCTTCTTCGATGGAGCAGTTCTCCAAACGATCTTTTCAGCCGCCCTTCCCCTTAGTTTTGTAATCGATAAGAGAGAAAAAAAAAGTGTTATCCTCCTTCTCTTTTGCGAGTATTTGGGGGGTCTCTGGAGAGCCAACAAAGTTGTTATTGCCGATAATTGCTCCCAATGCCTTTTCCCCACTTCCGGTGATAGCTTTCACAATAGTATTGGATCAATGACCTGTGCAGAAAAATGAACTAAAACAAATTCAATAGCGATGCCTTGAACTTGTTTTCAGGAACAAAAACTTAGTTTGAAATTAAGGCGAAGGGCGTTTGTTTTGCCTCCTAAAGAAAAAAGTTTGAAAAATGAATACGAATGAAATGAGCTCCACTGCTAATCAGGCGCCAGTCAAACTTCTTCATCAATCCCCCGGAGCCTCCCTTTCGAATTTCACCATGGAAGGTTGAATATGAAAGAAACGAGCAGATGATTCACAAACCAGAAGACATCGTGGATAGGCGAAACCCGCAAGGCCCGTAGGTCTTGAAGGATGGATGAGGATTATCCCTGAGCCGTTCGAGCTGCGTTATCTATCAATCCGCTCGGTGCCGAGCGGTGGATGCAATGGAAGTTTCAGAATGTGGTAACGATTTGCACATCAATATACACAAAGCGCTTCGATAACTTCGATAATATCTTCTGGCTTGCAGGTGGAAAAGCACTAAGAAGATTTTTCACCAATTTAGTGAATTTTGGAGGCACTAAAGATAGATCTTAACAATAGATCTTAACAGGTCGAAGTGCTTTACTTATTAAAAAAAAACTTCATTTTTAAAGATGTTTCGACGCTGAACACGATGTTGGAGTCAGAATGGTGACATCTTATTCCGTTCACAAACTGGAACACTTTGAAGATGAAGAGAGGTGGTTGTTACTTGAGATGTTCTCAACGGTCTTATTTGTTTTAATCTGATAACGGTATGAGATATCGCAATTCTGACTCCACCATCGAAAATCCGCTTTTATAGTCAGATTTTGGGTAATTTTGATTTTTTACGAACTTTCGATGGTGTGATCCATTTCAGGTCAATAGGAAGTCATGTGCAGTTGAATCTTCAGATGATAAAGGCATTTGAAGATTTTCTGGAAAAATTTGGCTTTCACCTGTTGAAACTTGAGTTGTTAATGGGACTCAACGACTTAGTTTCACATGTAGATTTTCGTCAAGTGATGTATTTTATTACCGGAAAATTATTCTTCAGGATGTTCATAATAAGTAGTTTCTTTCCTTTTATTATTACTCTGTATGAAGTGGTACCAAAGGTTTAATACGGAGTTTCATTATAAACATTTCGCAATGTCATTTAAAAAAGTCTCAATGAGGTTTGTCGGAATTGTCTTTGCGTCGAGATTGGACTCGATAGAGAAGTTGTCAATGCAGAAAATCAGCGGAAATCGAGCAAGATCACAGGAGTTATTAATAATAATAACACCGCCTGTAATCGAGGAACGTAAAAGTTGCCTCGCATTACAAAAAAAAAAAAAAAAAAACCTGAAAGGCCGAACAACGCAAGTACCCTGTTCATTTACCGGTGGCAAAAACTGTCATGGCATTAAGTAGGTCCTTGAATAGCTGTAAGGTAAAAGCTCTAAGTTCTGAAGGCAGTCCCGGAAAGAGGCACAAAGAGGTTCAGAAGGCTCTCCGGTCAGAAATGAACCAAAGTGGTTCACAATGTTGTTTCGTGGTTTTTAAATTTCACAGCATAAACTGCAACAGTCTATAGCTAGAGTTTCAAGTAACATTAAATGTGAAGTTAACACGACTCTAGGGCACTCAAATCTTTGAATGCGACTTTCTGAAAATTTGAATTTCTAATTTCGTGCCTTCCTCCTTTAAACCCACGATATTAAGATTTTGTCACGACCGAAATGATGAAATTTGTCGTAATCCGTCGTTACTTAAGTTGAATTAGGGAATTTTAATGATCTTGCCTGGTGTGACAATATCCATATGTGCGGTAAATATGTGAGTAAATAAATAAATCACGAAAATGATCGTGTTTGGACAAAATGTAAGGTGGATTTCAGAATGCCTAATTCAAATTCGAACTGGAAAACTTTGGTATTGCGACCGTTTACCTTTGTATTTTTTTTTAAATTTCGCTATATCAAAAATTTCCTAATTGTCTTGTATCCCAAGTGTTATTCTAGAAAGAATCAATTCAGTCATACAGTTGATACTCACCCAATCAACACTTGTGATTGGAATATCCGAACATCGGATGAACATAACGAATCAATCGGACCAGAAGACCTCTGTAATAGAGAAAAACACTCTAATTGAATTCAGTGATCCGCCTACCGGAACTGAGGGTCGATTGCATCGGGATCGGAAACTCCGAACCATCTCCCTCTTCGTATTCTTGCATTGGAAAAAAATAATCGAAAAAACGCCCAACGAGAAGAGACTGGATAAAGGCAAGACAAGCGCAAACAATTCGATAAACGGAACATTATATTGCGGTCCACACACTTTGTTTGTAACTGTTTTTTTGCCTTCCCCAACTCTCTTTTGCCGCTGTTGGACGATTCCCGAAGTTGCAGTTGGTAACTTCTTTTTAACCCTCCCCTAACTTCTACCGAAAACCCTTTTGAACCTCAGCCAAACAAGGACCATATCGAAAGGCATAAAATACAACTCGCCGAGCCCTTGTTTTATTTATTCTTTCCTCTCAGGGTCTTCTTGTTTTTCCTTCTATACAAGAGATTCTTAGTTACGTTTTGTGTCGAACGAAAATACCGTTCAAATATTGTGAGTCGCCCGGAAGATATCAATAGATATCATTAGATCTCAGTTTGAGAAAACGATTTTTTCAAGGTTAATTTTGGCTGTAACTGAAAAGTGTGGAATGTTCTTAGCAAGTACTTAACACCCTAGCCATTAATAATGATGTTTTATATTTTATTGCTTACTGCACACTGAGTTGTACCTACCTATGAAAAAATTCCTATGGTAGTTATACCTACCTATCTATGTGCCTACCTACGAAAAAAAGTACAATTTCTTCAAGAATCATGGAGTTTATCACTAAAAACTCTGCATATTCTTGACCCAAGAAAACAACATTAATTGATATCAAATTGATATTGGTATCAAATACACATAATAGATTATATGCTTCGAAATTTATCTCCCCTCCCACAACACAAAGGCCTATAGGGGCCTTCTTACGTTTTGAGTCTTACAGCTATGGAACATGTTTTAGCCACGTCGTCATCTCCCTTTTCTTTTCAAATCCTATTAGCTTTAAGAGCACTCAGCTGATCCTGGGCATACGGGCATAAGTTCTAAGGAGGCTACATACCAAATTACCGCACATAGAACAGCATAGAAATTAGATTTAGTAGCCACTCAGCTGATTCCGACCCTATGCTGCTTAAAGTGTAAGTCCTAAAGGAGTCTACATGCCAAATTTCTAGTTTCTACCCCCATGGGAATTGGGATTGGGTGAGAGGGTCGTCGGACGGACGGTTTCAGCCCGTTATGTAAAGGCTAAAACATGTTCCATGTTAAAATATTTAAAGTTACAATAACAACAAAATAATTATTTTTTACTGGCTATAGTTTGATCACCGAAATCAGTATAACAGTGTATTTTGTAACTCGAGAAAATGGACAAATTTTCAAATTATTCCAAGATTAGTGACAAAGAGTATTGTATATTGGAAGTTGTGAAACAGGGTAATATTCTGGTATATTCGTTCTTAATGTGTATAGAAGACGCGTCCCCGAAGAGTTGCCGCAGGAAGGTTGACGGAGTGTATTCGCTATACAGCAGGAACATAAACGTATCCATCCTCATAAAGTGGCTCCTCTCACCAGACTTCCCAAAGGGGTTCAGACGAACAGAGTAAACAAGGGATTCGGCAGAGGTAAGGCAGAGGGCGAGGTGAGTTGGATGCCCTAAAGTGAAGGTTGGTGTTGGTTTGTTTGAAGAGATTAAGCAGTCGCCCCCTGAGGGCGTGTGCAAACGCAAACAGGAATCTGATACGCTTCGCCCATTGTCATACACACATAAACTACCGTCGCATGTATTCACCTGGTGGGAGGTTTCTCCAAATACATAACACTATGACTTCACAATTACCTACGAATCGCAGATAACAAGTAGCTATTTACTTAGTTTTCAGTAAACAAGTTATTAAAAAGAGTAATAATTACCTTTTATTACTTGATTCTCGATCAAGTTGAGAGGTTCGAGGTTGCCGTTTTTGAGAGATTTGAGTTTATCATCTCCAATAAAGAATAAGAATAAGAGGTATGAGTTTTATATCATCCCTAATAACGAATTATTCGTTATTAGGGATGATATAAAACTCATACCTCTTGGTAATAATTACTATTGGAAACGTCTAAGATAATTTTTCTTTAAACCCCCATCAAGATTTATGGATTTACGTTTCAAGATACGTAGAATGAAAAAATCTTAATATCTTATTATCTTATTATCTTATTATCTCAACAAAAGTATTAAGAATTATTATTAATTGTTAAAAAGTTATCAATTATTACCAGTTATTATTATTTATTAGCTCGATATCTCAACAGTAATTTGCTGAGGTGTAGTAGGTGTAGGAGTAGTGCTGAGGTGATGTAGCCGGAACAGTATGAACATTGACCCAACAGGCTGCCGCACGATTCACCCTCTTGTTGAAAAAAAGAGAAAAAATCATTTTGAACCCCTTACCATTGACCTAGGGTTATGAAAAGTTTCAAGAACCGTCGTTGGTGCTGTCCGAACCAGGAAACCAAGTTTAACGTAATTTTTGCTTAACGCTAGGTGGGCCAAGTGCTATTTTTTATTCAATTTTTGGAATCTACGTAACTTGAAACGTAAACCGTCAAATGTTGGGGGTGAGGTATTTTTTTTTTTTTTTTTTTTGGACGGTTCCAAATTGAAGATTATAAACCAAATATCCGTCCGTCCATGCCAGTTTGCCCAGTTAATATTGCCCTAAGATTGTGGACGTCGTGTTACGGGCTTGCACCAGCCCGATGATGATCCTTGAAATGTTTCGTATCCATAGGTAAATGGAAAGGGGTAAAAAAATGAAATTTTCCGCTTAAACGGTATAGTTTTCAGTTGTACGACCTTCCGTTCACTATACTGGCACAATCAATACAAAAAACAATAAAACGGTGGAAAAATCGGTAGCATTTTCAGACTTGATTGTCTACAACACCCTCAAGTATCGATTCCTACTTTTGTAACTATGACACCGCTCTCTGACGTCCCGAATTCAAAACAACTTCCGTGAAACGAGTCTCTTGATAATTGCACTTGACTGGGGAACGACTCTGAAAGGGCGACGGTTCGAGGGTTTGGTTTCACCCCCTTGTACCATATCCACACACGGTACACACATACCTACTCACATACACCGAAAACACGTTGGCGCTTGCAGGCGAAGTATTACGGTCCACTTACCGGACCACCGCAACACCTGGGTTTATGAATTATAAACACCGCACCCCGCAATATACCGAAGGTTTGCAAATATGCGTTGCTAACTTTTCCCCTCCTACAACTGTTTTGTGTAGCGTGAGGTACATTACGGCGATGTTTTATAAACCGTCCGGTCTGATATTGTTTCACACTCCCCTCCAATTGTACTCTTCGTCATCTTTACTGCCCCTAACCAGACAAAAAACACCTCTCTCGAAAATCCTGTATATTTTTCATTCCGGAAATTATTGTAACATGTTAATTTCCAACCGACCTTTCTCCTCCCTCCCTCACTCTCTTCAACATGAATCTTGTATGAGCAGAGGAAGAATACATTTCCTCATGTAAATCAACTAAATATCTCGCATAATTTATTATTATCTCCGGTGCCAGGCGAGGCTCATTAATTCCCAAATTATTTCTTCAGCAAACAAAAGCGCATCCAGACTGGGCCCTAAAACAGGAAGCGATTGAATTTTGATATTTTTGACTCCCATACACACGATACAATACTCCGAAGGGAACGAGGAACGGTGGAAGAAATTAATGTTATGAATGACTCGCTTGGCGGGGTAGCTTTAGATTATGACATTTCAATTTAAACCCGTAACGAAATATTCAACCTCAGCGCTGTAGGGATTACTATGTCGTTAACGAGTTCGATATGAAATCCCCCAAAACTGGGATTTGCATTAGATGGTGATGACCTAATTCATTAACATAAATCTGGAAGATTTATTCGGGCTTAAAAACGAGCCAAATAATTCTAGAAGTAATTTGTGCTCGTACTTGGGTTGGAGATATTCTGACGTCCAATTCTACTGGCATGTTATGGCTGATTTATGTGGTATTACTCAATCTATCACGTAGACAATGAGCAATAAGTATGTTCAATTCTATAAATAATAATATATTCGATTGTTTGGTCGGTAAGGAGGATTATTAGCTGAAAATCGGACACATTGTACATAATACAAACAAACATGGTTTCTTCAATGATATGAAATTATCACTGGTCACCAGTTTGCAGTTTTACAGGTTTCCTTATGTTACATTTTTATGTTAGTGTGTAAGCCTCAATGTATTGATATTAGTAATCAATATAATATATTATTTAATATTCACAAGTTGGCCCCTGTCCTTGTCACCAGTAATTTGCTCTGGATTGAGCATAGGCAGATATTTTCCAATTCTTGTTGTTCAATCATTATAAAGTTGAGGTGAGACACTTAGTTGAGGTGAGACACTTAGTTGAGGTGATACACCAATAACAGTCTGTAGTCCATTGCTCTGTTCACAAACCGTACCAAAGCCTTCCCGTTCGAAAATTGTAGCACTTCCTCATGGCTCAACTCCCGTTCAACCAGATAGAAGATCCGAATTGATGTTGGGATTCAACATCGCCCATAAAATGCTATCGTGGGCTCTTGTTTCGCCGGTTGATGTGGTTCTCCACCCATGATTTGCTGTTCCAATTCGAGATTTCGCTTCTGATTCTAATAGTAACCTTGGCATGGGCGGAACTTGGGTTGTCCTATGTATAAAGCGTAATTACGGTGAGTTCCCTGAATACAGGATGGTACTGCACAGGATCAGCTCTCTCAACGGATGTTCAACTCAAACAGCCCGGACGAGAGAATTTGGCGCGTCAGAGCAAGCGAATCCTCAAGGAAAAAAGTATAAAAGTAATCTTTGATACCAATTTCAGTTGAACCTTCGGATAGTACCTAAACTACGGACTCTCCAGATTCAATGGATCTCATATGCCCGACTCAAAAACCAAAACATATTAGGATGAGCATATTTGAACAGGACTATCCCAGGATTTCAAACCTACTTCCGACCAATTTCAGGGGCTGATAGAACTCCCACCGGTGGTCTGCGAAAATCATCATCGTATGACATACCTACTTACCTGGAGCGCAATACATCCGTTTCTCTCTGTTTATAAAGTCGGCTCCATCAGCCAGATTTTCTTTGTCTGATAATTTTTGGGTTATTATTTTCGATACTTATAATGAGCCATTGGAATCGACCAAAGAAAATATACAAAATAATTTTTGTCTTCCAAATCTCCCTCTCAAATTATGTTTGTACCGGAATCCATCGAGTCAAGAATGCCATTATAGTATACGTCGTTTCTGAGCCTTAGGACAGCAACGCCGTTGGATTGTTGGATTTTGGTCAACTGTAGGTATCTTACGTGGATTTCTCTGGTCAAATGAAACTGATCTATTTGCACACAGTTGTCTATTTTCTTCTGAAAGAATCGATGAAGAGACTGAAGGGTGAAATGTACACGAGCTGACGAGCCGCCGTTAAATATCTTTCTAAGGGCTGATTGGGGAGATTTTCAATTTGTCAATTCTATATACAGGCATATATTATATGCCTGTATATAACAGGCATATTATTATCGACAAATTATTATCTCCATATTATGGAGATTCGAGCTTGTCGTTCGTTCATTGAATCAAAGAAAAAATGTAAAATGGGATATGACAAGGACGGTATAATATATCATCTCCCATTTTACATTTTACATACGGAACGAGTTACAAGGACGAGGATGAGGCTTGACGTCAGGAACGATCGCCTACGATCAATAGCAAATGTCGCGCTCCAAAGCGTCAGTCACAGTGTTCCTCGTTAAAAACGAATTGCCGAGAAACGGCAGGGAAAATCGTTGCCCATCATCATTTCTCTGGAGGGTTTTCTTCCTGGCGATCCCCGATGAGATGCAGGCGTTTGTCAAATTCGCAGCCCCATCCGGCCTAAATGCCGAGTATTATCTCTGTCGCTCGCGAACGATAATTCTTCTCAGTGAAAAAATGTCTTTATACTCGAGACGTATAAATTGAATTCAAGTGATTTTCTTTCAACCCTGTTAGAATGAGGTGCTCCATCATCATCCCCCCCCCCCCCTATAACAGTTACTGCAACCTCAAAACCCTCCCATTTACGTTTTTACCTCAAAGGAATGCTTTCTTAAACATTCCGAAATATTTCTTTCACAGTAGGTTCAACATTTCCCGAGTAGATAAATACTTTGTATTTTCTTCTAATTTCATTTTTCAAGAAGACAAAAACACAGCACTTGAAACTAACATTCGACTCGCAGTTGTCTCCCGGGAAGTTTCACTGTCGTTATTCCCGGTGTTGCCTAATTTCAGTAGAGTTGAGTGTTGTTTATTTGTAAAAGCTATAGGCATTACAAGGTTACAGGGTGAATAAAAAACCAATGATAACTTAGGACAGGGGGGCGCCCATGTATCTAATGGCTATTCTAACAAAACTAACTAATCTCTGATGAGTTATGCCTTCGGTATGAAGCCTGAAGTATTATCTCTTAGTGTCATCATCAATACTTTTAGGATCAGTAAATTTGAGTTTCTAGGATAAATTCTATACCTCCAAATGCATGAGACGCACCAAGAAATAATATGACCGAGGAAAAGCACATCATTGATTCCTATGGGTGAAATATTATTAGGTTTATGATGAGAAAAAGTTCATCTATAGTTTTACATTGCTCGCTAAAACTGCCAGTTCACTCTATTGGATGTTGCGCTCACATAAAAAAAAAAATTAAATGTGGTGAGGATATTGCACGTAAAATATCAGCGTTTTTGTATTTTATGAATAGTCTCTCAAAAAACGTTGAACGCTAGGGTGGTACCTTACTCTTATTAAATTTCAAGCAGTAAAATCTAATGGAAGGGAAAGAAATTGCTATCCACCACATCACAACTTGTCGTTAGTTTTATTGTTATTCCTCCGGAGAGGGTGGACGAAGTGAGTCGTTAGACTTTCAGGACGACATTTTGCGGTTCCCTTTTCATCGCGTCATCGACGACTCAGAGAGGATAGCGGCGGAGGGGTCTCTCGATATTAAAACGATTGTATGGATAAGCTGTTTAGGCGAGGGTTGGGGTCACTGCTCGGAACCTCTCATTATTATTATCACAGAAGCATTGCGTGGCTCCCGCATACGTGAGAATTGTCGATGGCAGTCGTCGTGTCGAGTCGTTAAATAACAACTGTGTGTGTTTGTGATTCCATACGCAAATTGGATTGATATTTGATTACTTTTAGTTGCCTCTCAGTACGCATTCTGTGCCCGAAATTATTCGGTAATATTGCCGAATAATAACTAAAAGTTATTTTAGCAAACGCTCCTTTAGCTATGACCGTTCAACTACATTTATTGAAGAGGGCAGCACTTTTCCTCGACAAATCTGCACACATTTTAACTTTTCCTCCACCTGAATGTCGCATGAGAACTTAGGGTCGGACCGAAAGTTTTCACTCCAGCCGTCAATTCTATTCACCACATCCAAATATGTATCATGACATAAATATACTGGCTGTGGGCTTCTTAGGGACTACATTTTTTACTGAATTCAATGGTGTCTAATGAAACGTTTTCAAACTGAGATCAATCCATCGTTTACATTGAATGGGTTTCATGGTTCTGTGGCAAGACCTGCTCTGAGAGACGCTTCTGGGTCGATTTGATGTGAGCCTGGATTAACGGTTGGTGCAGGAGGCGTTTCATTGCGTTGACGAGTAAATTCCAGATTAACAAAACGGACCATGAACAATCGTACCGCGTAAACCTGCTTCAGAAAAGGTTGCTCGGTCTACCCAATTTTATTGTTGGACTAGAGAGTTGTGAAGCGGCAGTCTCACCGCATTGACGAGTTAACTCTTGTCTCTTGATTAATGCAACCGTAATATCTTATGGTCTTCCTTTTGTGTACAATTCTTCATAGAGTTGCTGATTATACTGGCGTCAAAAGATGTTTCTGGGTCGAGTTAACTCAGGCTTGGACTGCTGCGTTGACGAGTAAATTCTGGATTAAAAGAACGTACTCGTATCAACGATCAAACGTACCGTCAGCTTCGAAATGATATAGCTATGAAATGATAGAAATGATAGAAATGATATGCTGTCAACCTTATGGTGAAGCCGCCGTCGACTGCATTGTGTTATCGACCGCTTTTTATGCAACAAAACTCACCTTAGAATTGAGGTTTAAGGGTTGTTGACAGTTCTTTGGAACTGATGAAATCCTATTAAAAAGTATTCGAATTCACGCCCTTTCTACCTTCTTTCTAGATTCAGCTTCTATCCCACTTGATTTTTTTTTTCAGACTATTATTCTCAAGAGAATCCACATGATCCATTTCCACATGATAATCACAAAAATTTCAGGGAGTTTTAAAAAAAACTTCAAATTTAGGGTTGGACCTTTGGAAAGCTTTAAACATATCCGAAGTTGTAAGGGGAAAAAAAAACGCGAAATCCATGTCACAGTTTGTGTATTAAGTAGAGATCTTTACGAACAATTAGAAAAAAGCTATCAGTTGAACAATACCAGAGATGATGTGAAAAACATCGTTTTTTAGGAGGCGTCTTTTTTTTTTGTGATCATTCTTCCTGCCAGATGTCGAAACATCCAGGCTTCAACTCACATCGTTATTTTCAAATCTATTTTTTTTAGATTCTGTTTTTCAAATATGTTTCAGATACCTATCCGTATCTATGTTGTAGGATCCATGAACATTATGTTGTCGTGCGTTATTTGTTTTGGCGTGGTTTTTCTTCTCCGATTGAAATGACGAAGTCAAAGCGACTTTACCAGAATAAGAAAACTAAACTCTCCCAAAGGAACATGGTATACCTAGCATCAGTTGAAGTGGATCCACCAAATATTGAAAATGTTGGAACTGCAAATGTTACAAGCATTATTCTTGGACCTTCTTCTACCAGTGACCGTACTAGCCTTCACTAGTGGACCTTGATGTTTGAACATTTTTTTGACCCACTTCGTATTGATATTTTTACCATTTATAAGTATATGTAGAATATACATTTTTTTCGAAGAAAAGTACCTACTAGGTACCCTCAAATCGGCATCAAAAGAGGTTAGAGGGTCAATTCGATTTAAGCCTGGTTTAAGGATTGGTTGAGCAACCATACCTTTTACGTAGACGAGTTAACTCCCGACCCTTCGTTACTTCTCTTGTAGTGTGATGAAACAGGTCCTTAAGGGTGCGGATTTACAACTTATTTTGCGTTAATTAAAAGCAATTTTTATCATTAGGGCTCCGAGAGATACGACCGAAGCAGCCACCTAGTCATTAATCCCGATGAAGTCAATTAGTGGGAGCTGAGGGAAGCAGCGTAGGGCTGAATTGATGCGAAGGAGCTGGGGCGATGAAAAGGAGAAAATGAGGTGAAATGTGATCGGGTGTGTGGGTGAGGGGTTTGAGGTACAAAAGAGGGAAGTTTGTGTCGGCAGAGGGAGAAAACAGGGTTGTGGGACGGGGATAACAGAATGTTGGATGGAGAAAACGTGAAGAGGGGATAATTAGGTGACGAGAGTGAGAAACCTCTCTCTCCAACTCGACCGCCCTTGCCAGAAAACGCAACCTCTAAACCGAGGCATAGTGAGGGAGGGCTTTGCCTCCCACCGCACAGTCACTCAGTCACTCGGACTCATCCTGTGATTGACGGCGAGCCGGCGATACATCGAGAACATTCAGTTGAGACGAGAGCAGTTTGGGCAATAGTTTACATTTCCCTCTCAACGGTGCTCCCCGTTCCATCACCGGCGTTCCTCGAATTTCGAACCGGTTTCGCGAGGAATGGCAGCGGTTACGGGATCGTGAACAAATGCCTGACGTTTCAACGGGACCGAGGATTCACAAACAGCGCTCCAGAGCAGCATGAAGCACTGTGTACTGTCACTAAGGACGTCGCGATGAAACGAAATATCCGCCTTGCTAATCTACGGGTCTGTGGTGGAAACACCAGAGTTAGGTTCTAATCCTGAGGCTACCCTACTCCGTGCTTATCCTTTGCATCGTGGCGCCTACAGAGCTGGTATCGTATCAGTCTACTGGAAAGAACTCCAACAACAACAATGACAACAATCAAACGTTTCAATGAGTCCAAACAGTCAGCTTTATTCACAGAATGTTTTGTTCAATTTTGTTATATAAACGGAGAATACAAGGATTCATAATATGAATATTATTCATGTTATGAATCCTTGTGATCCCCTACTAATTCTCAGTTTATATAACAAAATTGAACAAAACATAGGCTAGAAAAGTTGACAATCGTCGCCAGCACGGGAACTGAAGAATATCATCAGTTAAAACCTCCCCAACCATCCACGAATGTAACATAAGATTGCCATAAGGCAGAGCAAAAGATTCCAATAGAAAAATTTACCCGCCTCTTTTTTTAAATTCTCCAAAGTTGATGTTGCTCTGGATAGTTTGGTAATGTTCCCAGCATCGAGGTGGGAGATTCAATGTATTTCACCAAGTGGCGGTTCGAGTTACCTTCGATTCGCCATTTTATGTCTACACACTACCGACTCAGGCTATCGGTAGAATAGTATCGATGCAGCAGATCGAATCAACTGATATTAAAATTGAGAAATTAGTCAATATTACTCAAATTATTCTTTTATTATTACAGTGGTCGCCACTCGTAGCGATCACTTTGGCTGTATTGATACTATTCTTCCTATATTTCACTAATATTGATACTGTTGATTCGATCGATTTTGGCTTTGCCCCTAAGTGATCACTACAATCACATCTCACCTTTTTAAATAATGTGATATGTAAGAAATTGCTTACAATCGTTTGGAACAGGGTACTCAAAACCAGATAATGGTCCTTGAAGGGTATAGGTCGTCCCCGGGAACCTTGTAGCAGCAGTCTAAAAACTTAACAGCAAGGTGTTGCAATTTTGAATTACACATCGCCGATGTGCCCACGTAAAAGAAGCACAAGACATACTTGTCCTCATAAGGAGGAGTAGCATGCATGTTACTGTAATGTATTTTTGTCCAGTTAGTAAATAAAGTAAACGAAAATTGTAAAAATCAACAGTATAATCACTTACATATTAAATTTGAAGCACGATTTGAGAATTGCAAAAATAGCCCTTGGCGACTAGTTCCCACCAAACAATGTTCATCGAAAAATGCCACGTAACCAAAGGATTTATAATCTAAAGAACAACCGTGAATGCGATGTCGAGCCCTACACGCGAATGCCATGTTTCAAAATCTTATCTTTTTTCCAGTCGAATAATTACAAGGTTGAACACAAAAACGAACGCCAAGTGAAAAATCGCGATGAGCGGTTGATAGCGAGACGAAAATAGTCATCTTTAGCGGACGAGATCGGCAATGACGGTGGGTTGGGGATTCTCATTTTGTAAATGAAACGTTCATTTAGAACTGGCGTCAAAGGGAATTAATTTGTCGCGCGTTTATTTACATAAACGTGAACGCACGATAACTTTGGCGAGTATAAAAGACTCTTTTAGGTTCGCCGGCATCAAAGGGGAGAAAATTTAAAGCGTTTGCCAGTTTTACCTTCAAGCGCGCACGCGTCTGTCGTATGAACCGTGAAAGGTTTTTTGATTATTTGGACTTTCCTGAGCCATGATTTATTTTAGTTGATGGTAGAAAGGAGAGTGTTTTGGTTCAATTAATTACATGTCAAGTTCAGTGTTACATGGGAAGACTTTGTTAATTAATATTACATTCGATAGATTATCTCTTTACCCTTCAAAGAGTCTCCGCTTTGTGTTGGTGTAGAGCCCTACGACGTTTTGGCACTAAAGAAGAGAAATTGAGAGACAGACTACATTGAAATAGTTTTTTGTTTGTTTTGGAAACATGAGAACATTGTTGAAAGCCACTATCGATTGTGCTAGCGAGTTGTATATTCACATATTAAAATAACCTGCCTCTTGATGGATTATTTTCCGATCATTGGTTAGATAATGGTATAGTTATTAATATGAGGAAAATTCGAAGTAACAACTCATTGAATAACACATTATGTATAATAACAGGTACTGAATAATAAGTTGGTAATAGATAATAAACTCGAGCCGGCGGGCTCCCCCTCCCTCACCATTCGTCTTTCGCTTTGAGCCTTACGGCGAAATTTCTTATGTTTTAGTCATGTCGTCATCTCCCTATTCTTTTTATCTTTTTAAATCCTATTATCCTAGTTCCTATTATCCTAGTATTCTGCAAGTGTAAGTCTCAAGGAGGCTACATAACAAATTACCGCTTCATAGTGTGAATAGCATAGAAATTAGCTGCAGTGTGACACTCAGCTGATCCGTGGCCTGGGCAGCGACATGTTGAAGTCCTAAGGAGGGTAATGAAATTTCATAGAATTACAAAATGTGAATAGCATAGAAATTAGCTTCAGGAGCCACTCACCTGATCCCGGCCCTAAGTGTAAATCCTAAAGAGGCTACATAACAAATTTCAAGTTTCTACCACCACGGGAATTGGCGTCGGGATGGCGCCAGTGTAACGACGGACGGTTTCAACCAGTTGTATGAACCTAACATGTTCTATATTAATCAGACATTGTAGGTGTACAAATGATATACGTTAATTTCTAGTTTGTCGACATTCATCCAACGTAGACCAGAGGGTTTCTGTGCTGTTTCATGCGGTTGGCTTGATTATTGTTATTAATATGTAACGTAGTGTTATTAACGTCACATATTACACACGAACACATACTACTACGTTACATATTAACGTTTACGAACAAACCGAGGCGTATCTGTAATGATACGTAATAATCTACGGTGGAGAGTTTGGATTACTCTGATCTGCGGGTTGGCTGAAGAGTTCCAGATCTATCAGGCGTATTGGCAGATGGATTGCAGAAGCCCCTTTTTATGGGAATCAGTAACTTGTTCATGTGAAGTAGAATAGTTTCGCTTGCCAAAAGATATTGTAATTGCTTGATCCTTGAATGGGTTGAGTCCCCTTTAGGGGCTTGACATGGCTGCCCAAGGTACCGAACTGCTTCCTCTTTGTTGACTGGTAGGCCATTGAGTATTTCGCCAGGTACAGTAACGTAGACTGTAACTGTAAAAGACTGAGTAAAAACAATATTGGGTTCCGATCTGTGCCTGATATATCGAGTATAATATTAAATAGCAACTTTTAATAAATTTATTTGAAAAAAATAAATTTATGAATTTATAATAGATTTTATTAAAGATCCATTTTATATCATTTATGAGATCATAGGCAATGCTCATAGGTCGTTTTTTGGTTTATTATCTTCGATAATGAACCATTGGAATCGCCCAAAGAAAATTTTTTTTAACCCCCCCTCAAAATTTGTTGGTTCACGTTTCAAGATACGTAGATTCAGAAAATCGAATAAAAAAAACTCTGCAAATTCTTGACACAACGGTTCATTATCTTCTTTGTACAGATCACCCTTCTGTCTAGATCACTAGGTCTAAATGTCTCGATCCTAAATGTTAGATTAATTATTATTATCAACTATTTCTCATTGCAAACCTGTTCATTGTGTACCCAAGATCCTTCCCTAAAAGAGCTGGCAGCGGGAAATATTATTCAACATGGTTTGAAAAGGGAAAAACAAGTTTTGTAAAAAATCCCAATGCTCTAGGTAGTAGTCGATACCAGTGGTCAACATTTTCTTCAGTAGTCGACTTGGTTTTGCACTAGTAGTCGACCTACATGTGTTAGAAGTCGACAGTATCACTTGAGTCAGTAGTCGACAGGTTTCGTCATTCCATCGTTTTCGAATTTTACGACATCTAAATAAAATACATTCAACTGTGAATCGGAACTTGAAAATAGATTAATAAGATGTAATAAAGTAGTTATCAGACTTTTTATTTGCAAACAGCTCATTATCAGTCTCAATTTGCAACAAGTACTTAAGTAAAAAGGTATGAAAACTATAGTCGAAAACTCATTGTCAGAAAATTGACATTACAGTTGGGCTTAGGTACCTATTTACATATTTTTTTGACATTTTCATGTCTTTGCTTTGGCATATAAACTGAAACAGGAAAAATTTGTTCCCTTGATTCACCCTTTCCCTCAGATTACGTCAGAACACAAGCGACCGGCGGGCCATTACGTCAGAGCCTATGACGCACGAGCGTATGACGTAAGACGGCTGGCAGGAGGCTAACTAGTACGTCAGAGCCTATGACGCACGAGCGTATGACGTAAGACGGCTTGCAGGAGGCTAACTAGTACGTCAGAGCCTATGACGCACGAGCGTATGACGTAAAACGGCTGGCAGGAGGCCAACAAGTACGTCAGAGCCTATGACGCACGAGCGTATGACGTAAGACGGCTGGCAGGAGGCCAACAAGTACGTCAGAGCCTATGACGCACGAGCGTATGACGTAAGACGGCTGGCAGGAGGCCAACAAGTACGTCAGAGCCTATGACGCACGAGCGTATGACGTAAGACGGCTGGCAGGAGGCTAACTAGTGCGTCAGAGCCTATGACGCACGAGCGTATGACGTAAGACGGCTGGCAGGTGGCCAACAAGTGCGTCAGAGCCTATGACGCACGAGCGTATGACGTAAGACGGCTGGCAGGTGGCCAACAAGTACGTCAGAGCCTATGACGCACGAGCGTATGACGTAAGACGGCTGGCAGCAGACCAACTAGTGCGTCAGAGCCTATGACGCACGAGCGTATGACGTAAGACGGCTGGCAGGAGGCCAACAAGTACGTCAGAGCCTATGACGTACGAGCGTATGATGTAATACGGCTGGCAGGAGGTTAACTAGTGCGTCATACGACGAGACCTTTTATGTCTCTGCGCCCCCTCCCACACCCACACCGCGTACCTCGTACTTCATTTTGGTTTATTATCTTTGATAATGAACCATTGGAATCGCCCAAAGAAAAAAAAATTTTAACCCCCCCTCATAATTTGTTGGTTTACGTTTCAAGATACGTAGATTCAGAAAATCGAATTAAAAAAAATCCGTCCGTCCGTCACTTTGCCCAGTTAGCGTTGAGTTAAAATTACGAAATTTTTTTTATGGGTTTCGACCAACCCCACAATGGTCCTCGAAACTGTTCATAACCCTAGGTCAAGGGGAAGGGGTTCACAACGAATTTTGGTACGACATGGTATGAGTATGGTATGGTATATTATTGTATGTATGATTTAGTATAGTACAGTACGGTATGATAGGAAAGAAATGGTATGAGTACGGTGAGAATATGGTATGGTGCCGATTTGCAACACAGTCTGGTATAGACAGAAGGGTGATCTGCACAAGGAAGATAATAAACCGTTGTGTCAAGAATTTGCAGTTTTTTTGTTTGGAAAATGGAACCAGGATGGTTAAATATTTTATAGGAACGTTGTTGTGAAGAAGAGGCTCGATTTGTTTTGATGAACTCTCTGGAACTCGACACAAAATCAGTGTTAAGAATGTACATCTTATGATTATGAAACCAATTTGCCTAACATATTATTGTAATAGAAGTTTTATTATTCAATCAACGTACATACCTAATTCATTCATCGTAAACTACACGACAGTTGTATATCGTATGGCCACTACCAGTAACAAAACTGACTCCTCTATCAATTCTACATTAATAGGTTTAAATCCGATTGCCAACGTCTCTTCATAACTAATTCCCGTATAAAACACGAGACGACAGGATGTGATACCAATTTCACGATAAAAGAGAAAGGGCGCACAATCCGTGGAACGATGAATATTGAGAACGCTGCTCCCGAACCCCGTTACCTGCCTTTGGCATAGATTAGCAAACCAATCTATTTTTCTCCCTACAAGCTTCGAGGGACGGAAAGGCCAACAAGAAAAAAACAGGGTAGGTGTCACAATTTTATGCATTGGCATTTTCTCGCACAGCCGTTCAAGGGTTGTTGAATATTCATGGAGATTTCCCTTTCCAGTATACGTCCGACCCATTCCTACAACGGCTTACGGCCACTCCTGATTGCCGGACAACAATTTCATTTTTGTTCTAGCTTTTTTTTAGTGAGAATATTTGTTATCCTTTGAAACCATTTTTGAGTTGCCTATCACTTACCGTTTCCCGCAAGCCTCGATAGAAGCAACCAACATGCCGTTGTGAATCCGCTCACTGTCGCGAAAACGAGGCCTAGTGTTACTCAGGATTCATGAATCTTAATAATTATGGGAATAATATTTTGTTCTATTTTTAAATGTGAGCACGATTTGAGATGGAACGTCGTTGAATAACTCTATCCAAGTTTACCATAAAATTAGCAAAAAGCCTGACTTCACAACCTTCCACAAAAATGGTTTGACCATCCACCCCTGCACAGTAATAATCCAAAGATGAAAAGTAGAGCAGCTGGTATATGTTGAGGTTACATTTGATAGCCTCCATGAGAGTGCTCCGAGTAAAAACTGAGGAAATGCCCTAACGTCATGTTTAGCCTTAAATAATTGGCTAGCAGCATATAAATTGAGTAGGTATTGCATTTCAGATTCAAAAAGTGCCTTGCAGATTTAGTGATCCAAACCGCGGGTGATCTACAAAGGAGATAATAAACCGTTGTATCAAGAATTTGCATAATAATAATATATGAATAACAAAATGGATGGTGGATGGTATCCTGTGGGTGGTGTGGAAAGTGGATGGTATCCTGACGGAAAGTGGAAAGTGGACGGTATCCTGATGGTATCCTGGAAAGTGGATCGTATCCTGACGGTATACGATTTATATTCTAGCTCCCTTAGTGTATTTATGTGCGTTTATCTATTCAACCTTGTTAATCACTAATTAAAATACTTATTATTCTGTTACAGGTGAGTCGATGAATCGTCTGTGGTATGTCGGTTTTGGACACTTCTACATCAATGTTATGATTATTTAAGATATCTTTCTCCAACACATTTGAACTGGAAGTAACCTGTATACAACGTAGTAAAAATCGTCTTCGAAAGGTTTTCTCCAAATTTGCGGCATGCCTCCACTATGGATGGGAGGGACGAATCGAAAATTCCTTTCCGGCTAATATACCGCCTCTGACCCAAAGGACTACGGGAACTTCCGACGAAAACCCAAAAGCCAACAAGGCTGTATATAGCATTAAGGCGGAATAGAGGTGAGCTTGCTCGCAATAAGAGAGGAGCTGATCTGTGCCCTGAGCAAACAGTTCGGCCCGACCACCGGCTTTATTGGAAGGGGATTTACTCGTTCCAAGGTTTTTCTGTAGTCTAAAATGCGACTGAACTCTTTGTTGACCCTGGCCTCATGCACTATTGATTAAAACAACTGGAAAGAGATGAAGCGGGGTTAGAAACCCTTTCAACTTCATGTAAACAATACTATTCAGTTCGAGCATAGCTCACTTTGGTGTCGCTTCGCTTTTTACAGTTGAGAAGAGATCATCAACCAATTTGATTTACCAAGCTGGTCTAGTACGAGCATAAATTATGGCTTAGACCGGAATAAGTTTAAATTTCAATGCGTTAATTAATAAAAATTAATTATGAATCCTCTCCCTAACCCTCCAGCTGAATTATTTCTACTATTACTCAGCATCAATGAGTGGGTTTTTAAAATTGTTGTACTCTTGAGGCCTATTTCATAGTGATCTAGACAAAAAATTAAGAGCCTTAAGGGGAAAATTGAAATCCTCTTTTTTACGAACATGAAGATTTTATGCACCTAATAATGAAAACAAAAGAGACGCTAAATTAACTATTGATCTCAGTTGTTCAATGCGGGTTTGGATACAAATCCCTCGCAAATCCACGATCTTAATTCCTCAAACAGTTCCTAGTCGGTTGCTCGCGTTGCCTTCCACACGTAGGACAAAGCCTTTAGAGACGGCTCTAAGAGACATTTCACTGGCTTAGTCTATTCCAGAGAGCGCACGGTGGTTGAAAGTTGCTCATGTTCACCTAACTCCCCCAAAGAAGAGAAAACCTGTGAGAACCCTCTCGAGTTCACGAACTCACCATAAATTGCGGCGTATCAAGTTCTTTCTGAGCCAAGTTTTTCAAGATATTCTCTCCACCAGGCTATATTTCACTGACTGGTCGTCGAGTAAAGCTTTCAGTTTTTCATTCAATAAATCCACTCTCTTGCTATTTTCGCTTCCTTCTCTGCGACAATCTTGTCAAGGATAGAGTTTCAAACTGATCCTCGACTCATCTCAGAATTCCTGTTCAAAACTTGAGAGCTACAGGTTTCTTCAAGTCACTTCTTGCATTTCATGAATGGTAGGTAATGCAAAATACACTACAATGTACTACATAACAATTTCATCATTTACTAGTACGAGTACCTAAAGTGGTTTTCAATTGGATTTCTACATCCAATCAAGTGTCTATGTGCACTTGAATAATGTTCAACCTGTGTAGATCTGCAATAATTGCATACCTAATAGGTCTGTAATCATTGCAATAATGATATAAATTATTTATGTGAATAAGAATAATGGACGAGCATTAAATTTATATCGGGGCATCTTCTACAAAGGCGCATAAGAGTCGAGTGATCACTATTTTTTCCAACGTTAAATATCCGCGAAAGATATTTCCTCACCTATGAAAGTTCCTTAATAATTAAGCCTAAGTTTAAATATTGAAGTAATTATTTTTTAGGCTAATTATTTTGGGCGCGCTGAAGATAATAAATCGGACAAAACCGGACTGGTTTTTATAAAATCTTTGAGTAATTCGCTGCTCTTCATTTGATGGTACAAACGGGTATTTATATGCGTACCCATAATGTAGTTGAGGTATGAACAACATTACCGCTAACACGTAAAACTACTGTGTACCGGATATAACGGTATGCTAAACGAGGTCCGTGTTCAAGGGTGTTTAACGGTGGGATTATTCCAATGTAATAGCAAGCCGGTTAATTACAAGGAAACATGATTGAAACGGGGCACAGGTGAAGGGGTTGGGCCGCTACAATTGGGGCAGGAGGAACAGAAGTTGGCGAGGCCTCGAGGATTATGGCAATCAATAGCTCCTTCCAATTAGTCCGATAATAATTGTTACCAGTTAGAGTTTCCCTTGTAATCCCGCCCGACGGCAGGGCGGTCCTTATGGGTGGAATCTAAAGGAAGAAAATTGGGAAGGGATTGGAAACGACGGGGAACGGCGGGGTCGGTATTAATACTCGTACTACAAAGAAAAGATCTGGAATGAGTGGGATTTGTACCCGTATATAACGATGCGAATGCAATAACTGTCTGAACGCCGAAAAGTGACAGAAAAAGAAACATAAATTTATCCACGTTTCGCATCATTAGGGCCTTCTGGATCCTAAGTATTGGCCTGGTCCTCCATCGGAAGTGTTTAGAAGTGACAAAACAACCGTTACGAGGCGACGGAGGGTCCTCCATTGGGGGCGACGAGCGGCGCGTTTAGAAGCGACAAGATAATAATAATAGAAGGAATTACTTAGGCCAGGGCAATTGTGAAACAAGAACGGACGCCGAATGCCAACAACGAGAACTGCTCGAAAACCCGGCACGAAATGAAATAGTATTTCCTTTTTGTAGGTGTATTATACTTACCAAACAATAATAACAATAAAATACGCCGAATCTGATGAATGTGTAAACAGGAACTTGAGATACTTGATGAGGTGGGAAGATATTCAGAGAAGGGTAGGTGGGGAAAGGATGCGGAGTTGGATCCGACGCTCGTCGCTTCAAAACGCTCGAAATACGGACGTAATCGTTATGGCTTCGTCGCGTCAAAACGCCTCCACTGGAAGCCTGGAGACGGTAATACAAATTGATTGGATCAGTCGGTTGTTCTGTTTGAGAACTACTGTTGCGAAACGCCAATTTTGGATATTTGGATCAGATACATGACGATAGTAAACGCCGCACTCACCATAGTTTATTACTACGGTTCAAGTAACCGTTGAAAGAATTGCGAGACTTGGTTTTAGTACGTTCTCAGAGGAACTTCGAAGGCACTCTGGCGGAGTATCCTGTTGGTCATTGACGATCAAACGTTAGTTATGTTAACTCCTTCGGCCGCTGAGTCAAATCTGTTCTTCTACGCCATTGAAACGACTAGAAAGATAGTTCCCATCGAAACTGAGATTCCAACACCCTGCAGACACTTCGCAGGAGCCTGCGGCAAACAAAACCTCAGACACCCCGTTCCATCCATTGACTGGAGTAATGTTTATGCAAAGCTACAAGTTTTAGATGAGCTGTGGGCTGGTTGTACTATCTGATTAAAGAAGTTGCATGCATGATGAAGAATGAAGATAAGAGTAATCACAAGAGAAGAATGAAGATAAGACTAATCACAAGAGATATAACGAATGTCTTTCTTCATGACTCAAAATTACTCAAATGATTAGCAACTTTTAAATGATTATTTATTGTTTTTTTTGTCCTACCCTACTGCTCATCCATTTTGGTTTATTATCTTCGATAATGAACCATTGGAATCGCCCAAAGAAGAAAAATTTTAACCCCCCCTCAAAATTTGTTGGTTTACGTTTCAAGATACGTAGATCCAGAAAATCGAATTAAAAAAAACTCTGCAAATTCTTGACACAACGGTTCATTATCTTCTTTGTACAGATCACCCTTCTGTCTAGATCACTAGGTCTAAATGTCCAGATCCTAAATGTTAGATTAATTATTATTATCAATTATCACTAATTATTAACAATTTTATCAAGTACCTAGTGAAAATTATTATAATTTATTGTTAGGTATTAATAATTTGTATTTATTATTAATAATAATTATTATTAATTATGATTAATTAATACGATATAATACTGGGGTTTTTAATACTACGTCGGTAATAATTTTTCTGTAAAAGAAGTACCTACTAACAAACATTCGAAATTACCTTCATTTCCGTAGCACGAAACGCACCTCAGAACAACAAACTCGACATCACTTAAGCCATATGATGTTCCAAAGATCTTGTTAGTATGAAAATGGACCTGTATTTCAACAGTTTGATTCACTATCGGGTTGTGAGGCACAATCTTTGAGCCGTCATTGTGAACGAACGGCTGGTCTTACAAAGCTGCGGATGGTCTTAAAAAATTCTACGGAACAAACTCTATCTAAATATGAAATAAAAAACATACCGTTCTATATGAATTTTTCGAGATATGAAATTTTCAAAATTTCAAAATTCGTTTTGAACCCCTTCCCCTTGACCTAGGGTTATGAAAAGTTTCGAGGACCATTGTGGGGTTGGTCGAAACCCATAAAAAAAATTTCGTAATTTTAACTCAACGCTAACTGGGCAAAGTGGCGCGGACGGCGGACGGCGGACGGCGGACGGCGGACGGCGTACGGCGTACGGCGTACGGCGGACGGACGGATTTTTTTTTATTCGATTTTCTGAATCTACGTATCTTGAAACGTAAACCAACAAATTTTGAGGGGGGGTTAAAATTTTTTTTTCTTTGGGCGATTCCAATGGTTCATTATCGAAGATAATAAACCAAAATCCGTCCGTCCGCCGTACGCCGTACGCCGTCCGCCGTCCGCGCCACTTTGCCCAGTTAGCGTTGAGTTAAAATTACGAAATTTGGTTTCTGGGTTTGGACCAGCCCCACAATGATCCTCGAAACTTTTCATTACTCTAGGTCAAGGGGAAGGGGTTCAAAACGAATTTTGAAATTTTGAAAATTCCATATCTCGAAAAATTCATATAGAACGGTATGTTTTTTATTTCATATTTAGATATAGTTTGTTCCGTAGAATTTTTTAAGACCATCCGCAGCTTTGTACGACCAGCCGTTCGTTCACAATGACGGCTCAAAGATTGTGCCTCACAACACGATCGTGAATCAAATTGTTGAAATACAGGTCCATTTTCATACTAACGAGCTCTTTGGAACATCATATGGCTTAAGTGATGTCGAGTTTGTTGTTCTGAGGTGCGTTTCGTGCTACGGAAATGAAGGTAATTTCGAATGTTTGTTGGTAGGTACTTCTTTTATAGAAAAATTATTAGGTACCGACGTAGTTTTAAAAACCCCAGAATTATATCGTATTAATTAATCATAATTATTATTAATAATAAATACGAATTATTAATATCTAATAATAAATTATAATAATTTTCACTAGGTACTTGATGAAATTGTTAATAATTAGTGATAATTGACAATAATAATTAATCTAACATTTAGGATCTAGACATTTAGACCTAGTGATCTAGACAGAAGGGTGATCTGTACAAAGAAGATAATGAACCGTTGTGTCAAGAATTTGCAGAGTTTTTTTATTTGTATCGTTTATTGCCACACCCACTCTTTCTTTCTTCCTAACGATTTATTTTCACTCCTTTCTAATTGATGCTCTGTCTACATTACAAGAATTTAAGTAACAAATGATTTCTTTATGAATGTTCGACATTGTGCTGAAACTTTGAGAGGAAAAGCACTTGCTACATCGATCAGGCTAGATCATTTCTACTCTACAAGTCATAAAATCGCTATGAATACATCGTCGATTTGAATTTTATGTTGAATTGGCTCAGTGATATTTCCAAACTGGGAAAATTGGCGTTTTCATACTAATTTCAATGGTGACCCACTAGTCCTTGAAATATGTCTTATGAATTTTCATTGGTTTTGGTATTGAGGAGCGCTTACCTACTAACATTCCAACCAACCATAACAGCTTGGCACCGATCGGATTTCGACGGGCCACCTGCGGTCGGCAGTCACAATGTTAATAACAAAGCTCGCTAATCACGGGCCCATTGACCGGTCGTCAAGGGAACCCGAACCCGACACCCCCCTTCAAATCATGTCCTTTAATTACGTCTTCATTCACATCCTGGCTGTTGTCTTCCAAGCTGGAGGAAGCTAAATTAATAATCCCAAGACTACAAGCGCTCCAGGCGGTAGGTCCTTCCGAAACGAAAGTTCCTCCCAAACCGCCCTTCGCCCTTCCAATCCTCGTT
The DNA here is from genome assembly GCA_963920205.1 of Stenodema calcarata. NCBI lineage: Eukaryota > Metazoa > Arthropoda > Insecta > Hemiptera > Miridae > Stenodema > Stenodema calcarata. The sequence continues at coordinate 15,172,807 of OY986050.1, read as the reverse complement.
AGCCCGACTGAGATGAAATCAGGAGCTTCCGAATAGGAATCAATTCTCCGCCTACGGAATTAGATCGGCAGAGGTACCTAATCTGCACTAAGAACCGAGTCCAAAGATCTTCGAACTAATATTATCTCGTATTGGCTTCTACTAGGAATTAATCCATAATCGCCGTAACGAGTTATTACTTATCCTAAGATGTATCCTACTAACTTATCAAACCATTGATATTTCATGTTCAAAATCTGTTGCTATTTTGTTAATTTTATTCATCGACCGCCCTCAAACGTTTAAGCCGATTTGGATGAGGTTTTAATTTTTCTTAACTCTAATAATTATTTATTAATGCTATGATTGAAAACTATATTGTCCTCCGAATCAGAATATTCACCATCTCATGCTCATGCGAAAAGGCGAAATAATGGTTGTAATTATTTATGGTTTTTTAGTAACCCGCACACGTGTAATTACGTTTAAATAGTGATCTCTTGCTGAAACCTGGTCCGTTTTGGTCCATTGCAGGACCGCATTCTAAAAAACTAAGTACACCCATATGATGAGGAATATCACGAGGAAGTTATACTGACCACCCCTTGGCGGAAGTCAACTTTAGAATGAGCGCATCTTATCAACAATAAGAAACACGTCTAAAACATAATCATGACCTCGACCAATTTGTTGGTAGTAATAGGCCATTTCTGAGCTAGCAATGTTCCAACTCTTCGCTTCATTCTCATGGGACTCAAAGCACACTCAACAGAGATCTATACAGAATAGAATTATGGAAAAAATTGAATCTTTGTTTTTACTCACCCATTCAAGCGTACAAATAATCAAGATTTGTTTAATTGTCTTTGGTAGCTTAGGTATAATAGGAGAACCTGATGGCAATGAGTACCTATCACCATTTCCTTTTCAGTTAAGCATGAAACAATTTGTAGAGATGTGGTAATGCAGTTATATTTCAAGAGCATCAAGATTAAAGCTTCACAACGTAATGCTGTTGACATCTGTAAATTGTCCCATGTCACCCAATGGTATTACCTGTACAGCAAATGAACTGGAATATGCTAATCTTCTAGAAGACTGGGGATAAAAGACAAAAAAAAAAAAAAAAAGCTGGCAAAGATACTATGGAGGGCTCGAGCATTAGGGTTTTAGTGAAGATCTCAAGGCGTTCCATCTTCGCAGGATCCGGCAAAACCTGGGGTGGGGGTCTCTAAGGTTCTTTGTAAATGTAAATCCACTTGCTCAGTCTTAGCAAACACCCTAGTTTCATGTCACCTTTCCCCTAGATTCGTCTTCCCAGAGCTGTATGTTTACCGCGGAAGATGTTCGTTTCCCCCTTCGCGCAATCATGAAATATTCATCGGTATCGTCGCATTTATATACGGCCGCTAATGGAGCTCTAGCTTACTCTGCTGGAATCGGGCATTATTCTTCTACTCGTCACTCTAATAGGGGTTTATCTTGGGTTCCAGAGAGCTTTTGCATCTAATATCCTATTGCACTTTGCTGGCGGTGACTTTACAAATGGAATTCGTAAGAAATGACTATAAGTTCACTCCAGCTGTTCAAAGAAAGTAATATTTAACAGCTAAAATATGAATAACTAAATAATCTTATTCAGCTCAAGCATTGCAACGCAAACAGGATTCTAAACACGCACTGGTTCGACAACAAATTTAACTGCCACAATAGTTCATGGTTCATTAAATGGCTGTAAAAATATTTGTTGCATTGATTTTCATGATTGACTCAATGAATAAATTGGTACATTATGAATTATGTATGGATGAATAATCATGCTTCAATCACCACACACCATCTGGATAATCGGATCCAACAAACATAGTACCTCTATGCTACCTATATAATATAATATATTATATAGGTAACATATATATATATATTATCTATAGTTGTATATTATATTATATTCTTTATGGTTAGTCTGCCCTAATCTGATGACGGAATGCGATACCGCAATTCTGACTTCACCATCGTGTTCAGCATTGAAATGTCCAAAAGCTGAGGGTGTTCGGGGGGGGGGGTTTGTTCACCCGGAAAATGAAAGTCTGACAAGTGACACCTCATTTCCGGTATACGCCGTCCGCGCCACTTTGCCCAGTTAGCGTTGAGTTAAAATTACGAATTTTTTTTATGGGTTTCGACCAACCCCACAATGGTCCTCGAAACTTTTCAGAACCCTAGGTCAAGGGGAAGGGGTTCAAAACAAATTTTGAAAATTTCAAAATCTCTTATCTCGAAAAATTCATATAGAACGGTATGTTTTTTATTTCATATTTAGATAGAGTTTGTTCCGTCGAATTTTTTAAGACCATCCGCAGCTTTGTAGGACCAGCCGTTCGTTCACAATGACGGCTCAAAGATTGTGCCTCACAACACGATCGTGACTCAAACTGTTGAAATATAGGTCCACTTTCATACTAACAAGCTCTTTGGAACATCATATGGCTTAAGTGATGTCGAGTTAGTTGTTCTGAGGTGCGTTTCGTGCTACGGAAATGAAGGTAATTTCGAATGTTTGTTGGTAGGTACTTCTTTTATAAAAAAATTATTACCGACGTAGTATTAAAAACCCCAGAATTATATCGTATTAATTAATCATAATTAATAATTATTATTATTAATAATAAATACGAATTATTAATACCTAACAATAAATTATAATAATTTTCACTAGGTACTTGATAAAATTGATAATAATAATTAAACTAACATTTAGGATCTAGACATTTAGACCTAGTGATCTAGACAGAAGGGTGATCTGTACAAAGGAGATAATGAACCGTTGTGTCAAGAATTTGCAGAGTTTTTCTAAATTCCATCCACTCGCATCTTGCAGAGTAAACTCAGGATCACTTTGTAAGTCTCTCATGGTCTAAAGTTGGGAGCAAGATGTTCGCCCACAACCCTCCATAATGAAAATTGCCAAGCTTCAAGTCCTAGTGTTCGTGCTTCAGCTCTTTTATAAATTGAATCGAACGGCGCCTCGTGTGCCCTATTACTCATGTGACTCCAAATCACTTTGTCCGATGAGCAGTCTCGTTAACTACTTCGGTCGCTTGGACTTGGGTATTCCTTAGAGCGTCGGGCCATCCATTGGCAACCGTCTAAGCTCACCAAGTACCTCAATGTTTCCATTACCATTGAGAATGTGCAATTTCCTGATGTGTTTCTTTCATGACAACGTAACTCGGTGTGTTCAAGCTCTTCAGGAAATCTCGTTGTCATGTTCCCATCACATTATAATATAATGGGTACCAACATGTATAATATAATATGTAGTACATAATATGTACTTGACAGCTGCATACTATAGAGTCATCCGCAACTTCCGGCATGATGAAGGAACAACAAGCCGAGTTCACGCCTGCTTTCCGGTCACCTGTGCCATACCCGTGGCAGAATCCTATCTCAAATTCAGAACGCGCCTGACCCTAACTACCTGTTCTTATCACTCACCTCTACTAGTTAGCTATCCAATCTGTATACCGCCCTCCTACCGATTGTATAACTGCAGCACGTAGTTCCAAATACAGTGATCCCCAGCGAAGGGGATGAGCAAGTAGGTATTTCTCCCTAAGGAGCGATATCACCTTCCACGAGGGAGAATCAGGCCTGATGTGAACAGCGGAGTGGGGAGATACGTATGAAAATGGATAGAATTTGTTCGGACGTAAGAAAAAACACGATGAACTATAAGTTCGACGGTCTCACGGCAACTTCCCACATCGTCATTTCGGCAACTTTTCAGCAGAGCCAAAAAACCATCTGCCAATGACTATGTTTACTGAGTAATTCGATAAAATAAATCATGAGATTTAGCGTTACCTAACTTATACTAAGTTAGGTCGATCCGCCGGGAGAAGACGCTTCGAATGGTATGCATAACTCATTTTGGCCAAAAATGACGATGTGGGAAGATGCCGTAAGACCCTCGAATCGTACTTCCCAATGCAGAAAGCTGGTCATCAGGAAGTCTTTGCCACGCTCATTTGAGATATAGGTGAATGTATTGATTGAGTAGGTACACATTGATTATTATAACAGCGGAATAGTGTTGTACCGATACGATGAACGAACAATAATGTTGTATTTTTCCGCGAATGTTTCATCAGTATGTACCCGAAGAACCTTTTCTTGCGGTTAAAATGTTCTTCGAGACTTGGAACTTAAGGACACCAGGTCTCAATATTGATTCCCCCTCCCCCAGTAAATTTATAATACTTGTCAAAAAGAACGATAAGGGCGGTTGCCGTGAATTAATTCCGGCTCCTTCCCTCCTTCAACACGTCTGGAGAAAATGAATGGCGAGGTTTTAAGTAGGTAATCATGCGTGGTCGAGATAGGATACATAAATTCTCCGGAGGGTTTTAAATCTGAAGAGCCTCTGACGTGGTGGAGCGAGCATATCGGGACTCGAACCCCCATTTGCACGATTGAGCAATATTTTTATACCTCAATACATACCTTTGAAAACTTGGACGGCTACCTTTTCCAATCCGATCAGGGCATCTGATCGGTTTTGAGGGTGGAATACACCGTTTTCTCCCTTTATTTATAGGTTTTTAAGCTGAGAGTGCCATGATTGTGGAAGAATGTGTGAAAGCCAGGGGTAGAAAATTACATGTCGCTCAACAGAATTGAGGTTTTTAACACACCTATAAATCGTGCGTAACCCAATTTGCAACATCCTGTGTTATTTGGAGTCTAATATTGTTGGAATCCTGTGCACACTAAAAATTGTCTCTTTTTTCCCTCTTACTACCTTCTGAAAAGAAAAACAATTTTTCCATTTTCCTGCCTACTATAGCTTACTCGGTTTTCTAGTGACTATTGATAGGAAGAATGAAGAAAATAAATTTAGTTTAAATGAAATTAATATCCTTAAAAATTCGTAAAAAATAAAATAAATTTTTAACGCCCATGAGGGCCTATCAAAAAATTATTTAGTGCCTATTGATGAGCTGCTAAAAGAAAATTTTAAAGCCTATGGTATGCGATAAATCCTATCTGAGCGATTTACTGGAACAAGCTGTCGAACAAAATCTCCAAGAGAAAACGTCGGATTTTTCAGGTGTAAAAAGTTGTATTCCCTTGAGTCAAATTTTATTTGCAATGGGACAACGAGGGGTAGTAAGCGGGAACGATAATACTGAAGTGGAAAAAAATATGCAAAACACACATCTAATCAACTGCAGGAAGGGTATTCATAGGACGTTGCTGACTTCATTTCCTAACATGTTAAATGTAGTGAGCTTTGAAAAAGACAGTAGACAAAATCGAGTCTATTCGACTATACGTACTTTACGTACATAACAGAGTCTCGTGTCAGCTCGAATCAAGACCAATTTGAAGTTCGTTATCACTTCCAAATGGCGCACCGCCAACAATAGATTCTCATGTGTCGAGCTGATTGCCGCAAATGAGTTCATAATGTTCTCATTTGTCTGCCTCTCAGGTCACCCAGTCAGCTGATTCACTAATAAAGTCTAGCTCAGCACTGTTTAACTCGAGGGCTTCATGATTCCCACACGGTTGAATTCGGGGAATCGAATAAAAACTATCCATAGCATGTTAATGATGTCGCTCAGGGAGAACCGCCCCAAAAATTATTTCAAACTCGCTCCCGTGATGTGATGAATATCACATATCACATATGTCATATCACATCATATCACATATCAAAACCTAAAATTATCGAAGATAATAAACCAAAAATGCCAAAATGTGTCTACGGCTATTCTACTTTTGACGGCAGTATAATACCGATCAAACAGCTCCTTTCCAATGTAGGGTAATGAGCCTGTTAGATGGAATTTCTAACGATGGAACACCCTTTCTTGCGTACAGTATGTCTAAATTGAACTAAGTTGTGAACTGGTCATCAGGCCGAAGGGATTAGAAGTTAACTAATTACTTAGACGAGGCAGTTCCAAGGGGCTTCAGATCGTGGTGGCGGTATATTTTTGAGGATATCACAGCTGTAACACTTTCAGTCTAATTTTAAAGATGTTTGAAGTCCAAAAGTCCAAAGTTGAAGACCGGCGTCAAAACTTGGAAAAGCCAAGAATCATAACTCACGAAACGTCAACAAATTTGCATGTTTTGTACCAATGTTCCAGCTTATTATTCTCGTATTATTACTCCTTGTGAGGGAGACACTGAATCCGTCACGCGATTTCCGCCCCTACGGCCTTAACAAGCCTTGGGAGAGTTCCTTCAACCATCAGTCCTCGTGAGGTCCATCTGTTTTTCTCATCACAACCGCCCCTCCACAACCAAAAGTCGAGAAGGTTGAAAACTGGGAACAGTGGAAAACTGTTCGGTGAACTTTTCTATCCCGTTGGACCAACTTCGGCTGTGAAACTTGTATTTTCAACTCTTTCCTCCGATTTTTTTTCTCTTCTTTTTTCGCCCCCAGGACACGCTTTTCCCAGAACCGTAGACGTCTTAGATTTCGATCTAACGCTCTCGCGGATTGATACGTCCCTCTCTCAAATTAAACAGCGATTTGGGTCAGGTTTTACCCTCCGCAAACTTCAGGGCGTGGGGAGTTTACCAACTTTGAGTTTCCAATTAAACTTCCTTCTGTTGAGTGAATTTTAAAAAGCTTGAAATTAGTTTTCCGCTGCATTTATTAATATAGTTCATTGAAAGGCAAAGTTTTAAATAAGATAACTTTTTCGAGTGAATGAATTAACCTCTCTGTTAGTTATGTGGAGTTTTGGCGATGGCATTAATTTGAGCTACGTTTGTTCAGTAGCAAGCATCTTGTGTATCCTAAGTTCTTCCTAACCTTGGTTTTTTTGCAGAGGCCATTCTTTCACCATCAGATTTGTACGAGAAATTCGTTCAAAATTCTTGTACGCAGGAATACGACCGCACCCCTAATATTAATGTCATTTTGTCTATCCATTTTGATCTTGCATCCAAACTATAAAACCTTATTAAACTATAAAACCTAAATTATAAACCAAAGAAAGATACACATTATTGTTCCAAACTGTGGCTCGGTGACTATCTTCCATTATTGTCGCATTCATCGACCCAGAAGTTACCCTGATGTGATTCTCACATTCAGCAGTTTTCGATAGTAACTAAAGCTGAACTTGAATTTCTTTGATTTCTGTGTCAGAGCCAGATGAAATTTATTGCATTCACGTAGATATGGGTTTTAAATGTTGAATTTAAATAAAATGAATATTATTCATCATTATTGAACAGTCAACATCTTGAAAAGAATTAAATGTAGTCTTACGCCTGTCTAAAAGCCCTATTCCTCAACATTCCCTACGAACTCAAGTCTAGTTCGTTTTCGTTTGGATATTAAAATAATCCCTTTTTCACACATTTTCAATAATAATTATTGACTCCGTTTGTATTCGCGAATAACAAGCTCCGAAACATGTAGCAGTGGAAATTAGGTAGACAATTTTCACTTTTATCGACGTCCCAAACCAATTTTATTCCGATTGTTTTTTTGTTTGTTTTTTTTGTGTGTGTTTTTCGGTTTCTAGCAATTTTGTTTCGTACATCTCTTAAATCAACATCGAGACTCAACGGGCTCGTTCCGTTGGAGGTTGTATGCTCGATCTGATCCGAAACAAATTTATTATATACGAGTAGAAGCGCCACCTGGGGGTGAAAAAATAACTTCGCTACTGTTTCATTTAGCTGCCACCCACCGGAAAATAAAGTACATAGACACGGTTACAACGTTTCAATTACTTTTTAGTCGGGTCTCCCACACAAATCCAAGTTACCACTCGATTGTTCAAGAGCTACAAATCCTTTTTATTTGAACTGCGAGGACAAATCAAAGTAACAACCGAAGGAGTTATTTTTTCATTTATAAACTATTGGTTAATTAACCTTGAATGGGTCTTGATAACATCGGCTCAACGGAACTATTTGCTCTATGAACCTGAAGTTACGCGCTTTTGACTCGGTTAGTGTTTGATGTTGGTAAGGAAACTATCATGCCATATAATTCGTTGTCTGAAAATTGTGAAAGCGGAATAATATCGTTGTTGAGAAAAATTGAGTTATCTACTTCTGAAGCAATATATTTTTCAGTTGTAATAAACAAATCACGGAAACAATTTTTTTAATGAGTTGGAGGAGCTCACGTTCAAAGGCTCAAACTTTATCTCATATCAGAACACCCCAAACTGTTGATATAAGGGGGGGGGGGGGGCAGTATACATTTTCCCTACTCCCTCTGTAGCTTCTAAATGTAATATCTGTCGGACGAGCCGTTTGCGCTACACATCCGGCACATTAAATAGACTCACAACATGAGTACCAAGTTGTTACCAAGAGGTAACAAAAACCAAGTTTTTCGTGAGGCGACTCGGGGTTTGACGAGGGGTAGAATGAAACCTAACACAAAAGAGGAATTGAGAACTTTTTCAATACCCGCCGTTTTGACGGTCAGGGTTTTTGTGCCGTTCCAACCCCCGTTTTTTCCAAGGGGGAAAATGTATGTAGCTGGTACTTCGGTGTTGAACCCGGGATTGGATGAGAGTACACTGTTCGGTGGGAGAGTGTGAGATATTGAGGGAGGGCTGTGTTTGTGAAGGTGCATTGATAAGAGAGCGGATTTAACGCCATGGGGGCAAGTGTGTCAGCGGATAAAGCCCACGTGATATATGATGACGTATTATGGCCGTGTGAATGGCGGGTGGGCGGAAATGATGAATCGGTTGGAGCTCGGGAAGCCGGAATAGGTCTTTGCAATTCATTACGTAAGTAGCGGGTTTTCTTCCGTGCGACAATTTGGTTATGCTTTACAGTTATTGATCAAAACTTAATGGAAATGTACTCGTATATTACGCCCGACATTGGTAATGTACTCTTCATGGTGGCTCAATTATGATATCGTCCCAAAGTTGTAGGCTTAACACAGGAGTTTATCAAAGAGGAGTACGTTATTACCGATCAGTTGGGGTTTACTTCAACATTTCGAATTACTATCTATTTAAATTATTTATTATATTGCCTTCTCGTATAATGTATGCATACTTTTATGGACGTTAGATTGTGCTACTAACTCACGTGTTTGAGGGCTTTGAATCACCTAACCCTTCAACTCCAACTGTAAAGAGTTTCCAGAGAAACAAAAACTCGGCCAGAATCAGAAGGATGTGGGAAAGAGCCGATTTGTCTTTTGCTGGCCAGGAAAACAAGTTCTTTCCCCAGAGAGGGAAACCCGCCTTCCAACCTTTTAAAGTCTTTTGTAATCGCAATATTTGGCCTCTCGCCCGAGCGGAAAGCCCGAAGCAATTACTTAACTCTTTTGGCGCCTTAATGTGAATTTACTGTGTTGTCCTTTGTGAAGGGGCGGTGGACCGCAATGTTTTCTTACCATCAGTCAACCCTCGGGAGAACAAGTCAACTTTCTGTCCTCTCAGGTCTATTTGGTCGCAACCCAAAATCTTTTCTTTCATCAAGCAATTCGTCATCAACTGTGTGATTTTTCTGATCCTCATTTCCGGGTTATTGGCAATGTATCAACTTGCTGCAAATACTACGGTCCCGATTCCATAGCTGGTATCGAAGACGTTCAGTCTAAGGGGCCAATCAGAATCCACAGAAATAAAATAAATCGATAAATAATTGTAAAAAAAAAAAAAAAAATCGTATAAACTCAATTCTGAAAATTTTAGTATGTTGGGTACGTCAAAACCAAGCTAACTGCCGGCGTTGACTCCGGATGAGCGCCACCTGGTCAGTTGTTTTGACGTCAATAATTAACTTCGATATCAGCTGACACCACTGTGATAACACAGAATAGTAATACTTAGAATTTGGAAAGTGATAAGCAGAGTTGGACGTTTGACGAATCGGCAAATCGTTTCCACACGCGAAAACGTTTTTCTTGAAACAAAGTTTTCCGACACATTGATACATCTTTATCTGAGAATATAAGAGCTGCTGTATGTTTCCATTACCTTTACGTTACGGTCCACCTTTAAAACCAAACATCTATTACCATCAACGTCGGTAGGTACGAATACACCGTTTGTGGGGGGGGGGGGGGGAGTTCCAAAATAAACAGTCAAATCAAATAATACGTCCTTTCCTAGTTACGAAATTGTTCACCCGGGCGGCGTCGCGATGGAAAAACTCGTTCTTGTCGAAATAGGACGTTTCGGAGATTCTACCATAGCCTGTCTACCATCACAATGATGAATCCCTATCTATGAAGGACAGACATACGGCCGGAATACATTAGGTTTTATAGATATAGATAATAAAAATTAGCTAAACAAAAGTGTTTAATTGATGTAGATTGTCCATTGAGGGCAGATAAATATGTAAAAAAAAAACCAAAAAACCCAAATTAATACTGAATACTTACACCCTGAGTAATCATGTTATATGATTGTTATGTAAAGCTATGAGATACACCAGACCTTGCAGATTGAATTCTATTCACACTCTAATAATAAATAATCTATCATTAGTGTGAGAATTGAATTCAATCTGCAAGGTCTGGTGTATCCCATAGCTCAGTTATAATTATTATAAGATCCCCCACTCAGACCTTTGTTGATGTTAAAAGCAAGGATCTGAAAAAAACATACAGCTTGGGAGGTTTGTGAGCGTACTTAAAAAACTTCCTATTACTCGTAGATAAAGTACAATGATGTGGGGGGGGGGGGGTACAGTAAAGTACAAAACTAGGTCTTAATTACAACAATTGTTAATGTGAGTATTTCGTGTTTTAGTGATGATGTCTGAAGAAGGAACAACGAACGAATTGTGTTTCTCAGTTGTAGAAAAAACTCTTTGTCTTCTCATTCTATCATTCTTACGGACATGTTGATTGCATCACTTTTCTTTCTCTTGAATGGCTCCTTCTTGACCCGAGTCACTCGTTTGCTCGACTAAACGAATAGAGTGAACACTTGGGGAACCACTCCATCTAGACGCACTCCACAGTCATTTTCCTCCTTACGTGTTACGTTCTTACGAAGGCGACGTCATTATTCTTCAAAGCCCTCCTCCCTTTCCGCGTTTCTGTCGCCCTCTTCAAAACGCCTCCGAGTCTTCCGCGGATGGTAATGGCTCGAGGCAGATGTCTGGCTCTTAATAGTGATAGTCATTCTGAACAGATTCCCCCTCCAGTTTCCCGGCCATACCTCGGAAACTGGGTCGAGGAGATCCTACTAGTGGAGTCGAGTTATTGTCACTCCTGTAAGAGCCCTTCTGGACCCACAGTTACAACTAGCCGAGAGCCCTTTCTACTCGTACGTAAGGCCCTCTGCTCCCACCCTATTAACAACTAAGCTCAGAACGTTCGTTTAGAGCAATACTTACTAACAGTGGCTCTTTCTCCTTTATTATTATTACAATGTCCGAACTATATGCACACTATTCCACAACTATGAAACTACCTTGGTTTATTATAAAATACGCCACCTAATCCACTCTCAAAGTCAACTTTTCGTACTACAGAGTATCATATTATTATGTTTTGTGCTGATCCCTTCGTGTTGGTTAAATAACACACAATATTGATCCGTGTCCGGTATTCCAAAAATATGTCAACTGTTCCAAAAACACCCTAAGAATCGGAACTACTCAGGACTATTCGGCAACAAACCCAATTTTCAGATAGAAAATTGTAACGCGAGACCGATAAACAAAGTCGGTATGTAAACTGCAAGAAAGAAATCAGAAATCATAGGAAATGCGTGTATTTAAAGTACAATAAAGGTACCTAGCAACAACGATTATTATTATCAAGCAGCATGCGGCCTGGATCAGCTAAGTGGCTCCTAAAGCGAATTTCTTTTTTCACACTATGAGGCTATAATTTGGTATGTAGCCTCCCTAGGACTTTACCTTGACGCTGACGAGCTCCCGGATCAGCTGAGTGGCTCCTAAAGCTGATTTATATGACCCCCACCTCATATACATATCCATGTCACGAGGAATCTGCTTGTAGAGTAGATAGTGTTTATCACTTTCGGCAATAGTAGTTGATTTTCATATGTCTATGGGGTCGTGTGTTTAGTCCTTAGATAAAACAGCCAGTAATCTTTTCTTCATATCTTTCCTTCACCTAACTTTTGACTACGCCCAGATCATGATAGAAACAGGTCTTTTGACATACTCAATCTGCGAAAACGGCCATTGACCAACAAAAGTGTTTCCTCTTATGATTTATTAGTGTTTCAGGAGTGACACAAGGAACATGATATTGAAATTCAAATGAGAACGGGTTTTATTTCCTTGGCTCAATATTCACTCTTGAACACATGTAATTTAAACTAGAAATTCAAAAAATGATTAAAATTGGGAAATTCCTTGAATTTTGAAAATTGAGTAATGTTCTCTCATTTGTGTACCTTCTACAAATAATTTATTTTGCTGAGGTTTCATCGCAAACCGGTTGTCTGCAACCGCAGCTCATTAGTCTTGTTCTTGGTTTGTCTTCGCTGATCACAAATCATTCTTCTGTTTAGATCACAGTTCTATTTATAATGACTACCTAAGTATAAGAAAAAAAAGGAATAATGGACCAGCAGGTCTATGAGTCCATTAATTGGCGAGAAAAAACGATTCCATTCAAAATGGATTGGTTAGAAGTGGTGTCACTGTACAGAATCTGTACAGTTTAAAACATGATTTTAAACATAGTAACAATTTCGGGTCTTCCTCTATTCACCTTCTATTGTCTTCTAATAAAGATCGATGCAACTTGTCCATATCAGAATGACCACTCTCTTCGTATATTAGGTATTCATGAACTCAGACAATGAACTCAGATAATGTATACCTACCAACAGTCATGCATTCCCAATACGGCGCTCCGGTTATACCTTACGCTCAGTACTCTGCTGCACTGCATGTTCGGTTTCAAGGGGTATTTCTCCATCGCTCTTTGACTGAGATGCCACATCGGATGCAACATCGGAACCAAATAATCGATTATATAATCAAATGATTAATCCTAAACTAATAGTCGATGTGGCCAATTGATCGGTATTGAATAATCAATGTTCGATTAATCGAAAGCAAATAATCCAATGCAGAAATAATTTTGTTAAGTACTCATTTCGACCGCATAATTATTTGCTTTCTTACTATTTTTTTGTTTTGCGATAATTTACTTCGTCTGTAGGTGACGACCTATTGTTAAATTTTAAGGATAATGAAAATAAGGGAATGACAAAATGAATAAAATTCCATAAAATAGTTTTGACATGGATATGTAATGGATGGGGGTCATTCCAAAATTGGCGTAATACAAAAAAAATGTGTCGGAAATGTGGTGGAAGAGACTTGAAATTTGGCATGTAGCCACCAGAGGACCTAAACTATAAGCTACATAAGACCGGGATCGGCTGAGTGGCTCCTTAAGCTAATTTTTATCATTCCTATAAGCAGAATAGACCCTGGAACGGCTGAGGGGCAGACATAACCACATATAACAGACATATTCATGATCAGATGTTTCTCAAAGTAAGAAAACAATGTAAAGAAATTTTATCAAGTGTAAAAGTAGAAGACAAATGGCAAAGACATGGTTGAAGATAAATAATGGTTGTTATTGTTACTACCTCCATGGATGAAGGAGGCTCATGCTCCTTATTCTTATGCTTATGCATACTATGCATGTTTAAAAATCGTGATGCATTCGAAAAACGATGTATTCGGTTAATCAGTAATAATAATCGATTAATACAATATAATTGGTAGCGTGTGTGATTTAGTTTGACCGTCAGTAAGAATGATGTTGAGGGATGTCGAGGGTCGGTCAAATGAAATAATTGGTAGCGATACATCGATTGAAATTAATCGGTTGATTGGGTCAAATAATCGATTATACGATTAATCGATAATCGATTTGCATCCCTAGAGCTACCCAATACCACATAAGATTATCAGCTATTTTGTCACCCTCTTTTCTCCTCTCTGTGCGAGAGACACAGGATTAGCTCTTCATGTTCCTACATCGCATCGATTAACTTTATTTGATAACGGTTGAAAAAGATTTGCGTTGAATAAAATAGGTACCTATGAAATGAATATCTTCATCTGACCCACAATACTTGTTGCTGCAGTCAAAAATAGCCCTCACATTTAATTTTGTCGAAACAATTTTTCAGTATCGTTTCGTTAGTGAAAGAGCCAGTTCCCGGCCGAGCCGAGACTCACTTACAGCTCATCATTTTTTGAACCCCGATAAAAATAAATTCAATTTAAGGTCGTAAATCCTGTCCGCGACCTTGGCTGCTGAGGTCGAGACCCTCCCCCGTTATGAAAAACTTGTTACAAAAAAATCCTTCCCCATCCCATTCATCGAAACAATGACCGTCCACCGCAAGCGCGGATTAAGTCTTTTTCACAGCAGAGGGCTAAGCTCCGGTAAATATGAGGGCACGGTCGGCAGTAAATCAACTCCGCCGCCCTTCTTTTCACCCTTTAACGCCCCGGCCCTATGACCCTTTTTGCGTGGGATATGCTAACTTGGGCTTCTGCTCCCGCGGTTCCCGAAGGGCTTAGCCGATTTCAGTGGCCCAACGTGAGGTTGAAATACTCACTAGGTTTTTCCTCCATTTTCCAAAGAGTATTATATTCTGCTCAGAGAGTTTAATAAAAACATCTTTGAAATGCTTATATGTCATAGTCCTATGTACTCCTAGGTAGCTTCAGGTTCAGCCGAAACGTTAAAATAGGCTACTGAACTCCTGCAAATCAAATTTACGTTTTTAACGTCTAATAATAGGTGGTTACAATGAAAAGTGTCAACGTAGTGCTTGAATATTCAAAAATTACACTTGAATGTGTCAATTAATTTTTATTAATTGATTAGTTTTATTAATCCTTTCATTTCAATATTGATTTCTGATGAAGCATTGTAATTGGTGCTCTTCTCTCTAACTCTGACATTAGCCTATACAAGGAGCTACTTTCTCTACTTCGATGTCTTCGTCGATTACTTCGGTATTTAATGGAACTAAAAAATAAAAATAGAAAACATTAATGTTTGGTAGTTAGTCGTTGACTATAAGATATGATTGTGATCGCGAGTTATCCACCGAATGTGTACAATTCTACAGTTCGGCGTCCATCTTTGTTAAAAATTAAAGTACCCCCTGTAGATTTTCGCATGTATTTCAGTTCCCCACAAACTCTATGTGAATGAATAACCACAAATCATGTCTATATCGTTTTGAAATTGAAACATTCGTGGTCATGATCCGGGCTAGTGATCGATAGTTTGGGATCTCAACAGCATCGACACTGTCGGACTAAAGATAGTTTCACAATGTTGTTCACCTTGAACGCGCATTTTTATATAGAAAATTATGTGTTTTTTCCCTTTTATTTTGTGTGGTTTTATTTTGGTTGGACGTTTGAACCATCCAGCTAGTCTGCAAATGATTAAGAAGAGAAAGTTTGTTATTTTTTCATCCCCTCATTACATGTCTACTCGTACATGGTACAACCGCAAAGCAAAGGCTCTTTCACTACAACACTAAAAGCTCCGGAAAGTAGTACTTTGAGCTGCTTATTAGACGCAACACAGCTGATTTTCCCATCAGTTCTCATAATAAATAAATTAATAAACGCACACTCCCGAAACTATTTTTGAACACCAGCTAGAAACGCGCGCAAAGGCTCGTCTACGAGGTTCTATACAACGAATAAGCAATGAAGTGATTCTAATATTTCATTGCTGTTATCTAAATGACTGCGCTGTAAATATTAATTTGTCATAGTTTATGCCTAATTTTATTTGCATTCACTTTATTCGAGATTTACCTCATCAACTCACGTTACTATTGTAAAAACTCAACTTCCCCTTAAAGATCCGAAATAAATACGAGTACAAGTTAAGGAATCTGATAACGGGGGAAAACCATCCAACGTCACAAAATCAATTTTCTTAAGGTAGGTAAATATAATTGTTTGGATTTCTGTACCCACTATGTTGTTCTTGATAGTGAGACCCAACTTGGTACTAAACAGACGACCACACAGTCCCTCCGAGTAGAATAATTGATATCAAGCGAACGAAAAGTTCCAAACAGTTTAAACTCGGGCGAATTGGTACATTCCTCGTCATATTTCACCAATCTTGTCAGGATTTACCGAATTTTCGATGAACGTACGGCAGCTACCAGAGACTTCGCCCCAAACGGTCTTTTTCCTCCGGCGAAGCCCTTACGTCGAATTAAGTCTGACAACTCTTTTTAATGGGGCCCCGTTACGGCAAAGTCGTTCAGAATACAAAGTTGGACATTGAGCGGCTGTCAAGGTTGACGTGAGCATAAAAGCTTTTGAAAGCTTCGAAAAATCTTTAATAACCATCTGAGGAGAAAGTAATAGAGCTTGGGAGGTGCATCTTTCCCCGTGAATGACAAGGAGTTATTGGCTTTCTTTGCGCCTTTCTCAGTCTAAGCAGTTTTTAATGGAAAATATGTGCATAATATAATTTGTGAACTTGATTGTGTTTTCTTGAGCCCATAACTTGGCGAATCTTGGAGTTCGATGTAAAATTTGAAAGGGCAATACCGTTTACCAACCGGGCGGCCAAGTATTTTGAAACATTGACCAACCAATAATTTCTAACCAACCGTATTTTTTTACCCTCCCATAAAAATTATTTTTATAGGAAGGTAAAAAAAAATACGATTACAAAATTGAAAATTAAAATATTGCGTGCATCATTATCTCTCAATAATAATAATAATATTAATGATAATATTTTACTTTAATGATAATAATGACTCTTCGTCTAATAGCATCTCACTAGAAAAAATATGGCGACTATCTCTTTTGTGCTTAATCTTTTGCGGGTTCAGTATAGGCGTTGTGTATAATGCCTAGGCGTTTTTAAACTTATGGGCTAATTATAAGTATTCAAGTATGAAGCTACTTATTAGGTTAATTTGGTATGCATGAG
Source organism: Stenodema calcarata (assembly GCA_963920205.1). Classification (NCBI taxonomy): domain Eukaryota; kingdom Metazoa; phylum Arthropoda; class Insecta; order Hemiptera; family Miridae; genus Stenodema; species Stenodema calcarata. The sequence continues at coordinate 15,155,859 of OY986050.1, read as the reverse complement.
GTGTGGTGCTCTGTGACTGAAGATCGTTAGGTTCTTACAATAGTATTCTTAATAGCTACTTGTCATGATGGAAAGAAAAGGTCCCTCAATGTCGTATTTGTTGATTATAAAATCTTATTACTACAATAATCATGAATGCTGTCTTCACCGTCGTGTTCAGGGTTAAAAAAACTAAAAAAAAACTTCATATTGAAGTGTCACTCGTCAGACTGTTTCATAGACGTAAGAACATGAAAAACATAACGTGGTAGAGAAATTAACATTTCGCTCATCAATGGTGTACAATTTCCAGTTCATACATGGTCATAGATAATATATTATAGACTGCCACCTTCACACATAGACTACAGGATATACATGTTATTTCTCCTTTCGCGTATTCCATGTTATCTCATTAGAAATTACTATTGGAGGAGAAATATGACGTCAAAGTCGATAGGGCGACGGATCTCCACAAGCCGTCACGCGTTCAGTACCACATCAGACAGTTAAAGGATGAGTAAAACTTGCAACGCACTAGGGTTCTGGCGCGATGGTGCTGAGTTACCGGCATGATGTTGATGAGTCTGATGTATGCGTCTTCTGCTAACTGGTTAATTTTCAGTGAAGGATAGTGCAGGCCGGAGGGGTTGCTCTTAAGTGGAGAAACGTCGCATATATATACGAGTACAGCCCTGAGCGAGATGATTTCCGGCGCAGGGGAAACGTGATTCGACGTTGGACGCATACATCTGCATACCATACATGCTCATACCACGATTAACCGCTCCCTTCCGCGGGTAGGTTTCTAGGTGGGAGTCTACGACCACCTTTCATCTGTCCTGGCCACGCACAAACCGCGGTTGTGAGGCCTCGCTACGGATTACTTAGGGAGAAGGAATGACTATTTCGGGGCACACTCGGGGCCTAATGGCATTCACACAGGGTTGAGCACAGAGCGAGAAATTCCGGCTCCATTGTGGATCGAATGCCATTGTTCTTGTCCCCACGCAAAGCTCTTCGAAAACCTCGCTAAGCTCGTAATTAGAAGGTTGGTGACAACCGATGAAGTTTTATCGCCAATACGACTTGTTGAGCAGTATGATACACAATACATGACGCCTCCGTATCAGGATAATGTGCCAACTTATATTTACAGGTACGAAAATAGTGAGATCGAATTGAATAGGATCGTACTGGCGGAAAAGTATTGATCGCCACCAAATACGATGAAAATCTCAATTAGGTGGATGGGGTCATACTAAACCAACTACATCAGTCAAAATAGGATATTACCTTTAGCTGCAGTGGTAAATAGTTTTCGGATTTGAGAAGTAGATCAATTAAGCTTGCTTATATAAAAATCAATATCTTCACCTATAGGTCATCCAAATGATACAATTGTACCTTGGTTTTACCACTTGATATTGAAAACGAGGTTGAACTGAAGTAAATCTTACCATCAGGGAGTAACTGCGTTATGGTACAATTTATTCCATTCACTGCCAGCTGTTGTCATTTGGGTGGAAAAGGTCGACTTCTTCGTGTATCTTGGAAGCCATTGGAATGTATTGGAAGCTTCATTACAGAGGATAGCGGCAGTGACAAAGACGACAGGCTCAGGATAAAGAAGGGGAATGGAGCACTCAGCCAGTTGTGCCCGGTCTGGAAAAATGGGAATTACTCCAGGCGAACCAAGGTACGTATATTCAATACGAATGTGAAGTCCGTCCTTCTTTATGTATGCTAAACATAAATTGGTGTCTCAGGCGCATCAGACGGATTTGGTGGCCTGAGACAATAAGGAACTCTGTGCAGCTACCGGCCAAGAACCAATCGCAACTGTAATACTTGGCCGAAAGTCGAGATGGATCGTCCACACGCGCAGAAAGCCAGACACCATTGAAAAGGATGCTTTTGATTGGAACCCACAAGGCGAACGCAAGCAGGGACGCCCCAGGCACACTTGGAGAAGATCGGTCCTGAGAGAGGCACAGAGTGGTGGGAAGAAATGTAGTGAGGTGACGAGGCTGGCGCTGATCAGAGAAGAATGGAGGCCTATGATCCACGAGGAGTTAAGGAATTAAGTAAAGTCAAAGTAAGTCACGATTCATCCCATTCACAGCCGGCTGTTTTCATTCGGGATTAACACTCATAATCATATCACTATTACGAATCCCTAATAAAGTCGTATACTGAGGTAATCAACTGGTGGTAGACAGGTAGATGTTGAATAGGTAGGTCCTGAATATATCCTTGGGAAGACGTGGGTGGTCCCTAGCTCCTCCCTGGCTATGAAGTGCCCGTTGCAGGTTCCTCCACAATTCCACTTCCCACTGGTTCTCCACTCCTGCTGCTCAGAATGGGGTTGAAGTGTTGACTCCAATAATTGGTAGGTAATAATATTATCACTTGGCATCGACGGCCACGTGATAATATTGATTGGGAATACGTCCAAAGAGTCATTCCACAAAAACACCAGAAGTACATCAAAGCTAATACCATGGTCAGTACATCCATTACAATCGTAATTGTGTTTCCTCATTATTAAATCAAATTATAAAAAAGTATTAATATTTGAATCCTATGGCAATAACCTTTGAAGGAGCAGCACGGGGAAATAAACGAGTGTCCAATTAAACGAATTTCATTTCCTCCCGTTTGATAGCTGAGTTGTTGTGGACCGAAGGAATTTATTTGAAACTCTCACTCACTCTAATTTCCTAACAGTCCTCATGTGCTCTCGGTCACTCGCGAACTTAATATAATAATGTGTGACCGATGGGGCGTTCTCAAGGGTTAGAACAAAATCATATTGGTGTTCATATCGTTCTTTGTGTAGTTAAGAGATTTCAGCCATAAATTCCTTATAATTTGGCATTTAGGAGGTTGCACGCCTTCTGAAAACTGTATGGAAAGTGAATGCAGGCTGAATGATGGAATGCACATAGAAGGTGAAGGTGTACTGGCCCCTTCAGTACGATTTGAAACATTACGCGTGACGCTGCCGTATTTCTTGTGCTGAATTCCCTCCCGGGCGGGATACTTCATAGATGTAGCTGATTGGTACTTGAAACCCTATAAGCTCTATAGCTCGGTGTTCACATGGTGTTTTCCAAGTAATTGTAATAGTTTCGTAATTCGACTGGAAAATTACTGAACTAAACACAATTTCGTCCTGTTCCTAGGAGCAGAACCCCTTCAAGTCTATATCATTTTTGAACCAACGCACATTGCACTTGTGTTCAATAAGGGCCACGTGGACCCCCAATCACGGTTCTTGGATCCAAGCCAAAATCGCATGTTATGACCCTGAGGTTAATTCTCCCCTTCCGAAAAGACCTTCCTGTTGTAGTGATCACACGCTGGGAACGAAAACCTCTACAACTTCCACAACTTCTTCTCTTGGCTCACTTTCACATGTTCCACCTGAACCCTCAAGTTGCTAATTTCCCTTACAACATTAAGATTTGAGAAGCCGTTTGTTTTCACTCAAATGGTTTATGGTGATGCTCTTACTTAATTGGTTTTGGAGAAACCATTTTTCTTCCCATATTTATTATCGAAATAAAACAAAACTTATTACTTTTTACTGTCACGAATTCGTCCTCGTGGAAATAAAGTGTGTACCCTGCTCCAAAACTGACTCATGTTGAAAGAGTAAAGTTTAGCGGAAGTGAGGGTACCGAAAAATTATTCCACAGAAATTTGCTCACCGATGTTCAAAACAATTAAACGCCTGAACGGGACGCTAAGGAATTATTTAATAACTAAACACCATGAAGTTTTCCATAACAAGAGAAGGAAAGCGACGGATGGTCGTAGTGGTGGAGAAGGGGGATTTCTTAATGAAATCATATTAATTAAATGTCGTGGGAACTTCATGACAGAACTTTAATTCGCCCAATGCTGTCACTCCCAGTAATTTCACTTACTCAACCTCTACGTGCTATGAAAAGGGCTGTTTAATCCGTGGAGGGCATAACTTCGAAAGAACCCTGGAGGAATCTTTGTTATTTTTACGCAATTTGTCCGTTTCCGTCGGCCTGAACCGTCTCTCGTTTGGCTGAAACCAGAATAGTTTTCACAAATCGAGCTCACCCGATCCTGTGCTCACATTCGATGTAGTTTGCTACAATACCTATTAGAATTATGTTGGAAATCTGCTGGTTACCCTGACGTAACTACATTAAGGTAATATGATGGTTTCTACGACCTTTACTTCCAATAATTTTCTTCGTTAATCTCATAACGCTGAACAGACGTTCGTATGACATAATAATGAGTTATAATGAGTTTACAAGACCTAAATATTCACATTGTGAATATTTAGGTCTTGTAAACTCATTATAACCTTCTTGTGTCGATATTCGATCAGATTATTCTGTGGCGTCACTTGTGAATTAGGAATCATACTCGATTTAGCACAGGTGTTTGTAACAACTCGTTGTCTGCAGACCTCCCAGAACCAGATTTTGCTTCTGTGTTTACCACGAGTCCTAAAGTGTTACCTACCGTCGAGAGCGGTATTTACACATAGGAAGGGTAAGTTGTACAGCAGATGTGGCCACCTTTTGTAGCTTCTTGCGAGGGGGAAACGTCAGACTCTCAAGGAACTATGAAGTGCTTTTATAGAGTTCCTCTTGATTGTTACTTTCTCAAACCAGTCGTGGGGTGTGTGGTTCGGCGTTCAGGTAGCGGCCGTTGTTTATCTGACTTGTGAGGGGGAGACAAATATTTCATGGCACCTGGGAAACCGTTTGGTTTCGTTTGTATCAAATGGGAATTGTAACTCTTAGTACAATGGGCATCGTTGACATCAACACCCTTCAAGATCTGTTGGACATTTGATACGCCTTCAAGACTTCTCCCCAGCATCCCCGGTACCACTGGATATTTTCTGATGGATTGAAATCAGCTTATTTCTCCCACTTTACAAAATATACGAATGAAACATGTATCTTAAATAAATAATTCCCAAAATTGGGTCCGTTCCTTAGGACTTACCACTCAAGCAGCATATTATGCTGCTTGAGGGGTAAGTTCTAAGGGATTTTTCATATGGGGAAACTTAAAATATTAATTTGAATGGAACAGAATGACAAGGGACACGTCATTTCAAAGGTTTTTCTACGCTGAACACGATGGTGAAATCAGAATTGCGATTTCTTATACCTTCCCCAAACTGGATCACGTCGAAGATGAAGAAACGTGGTTGTTACTTGAGATGCTCTTACGATTCATCTGCTCTAATATGATAGCGGAATGAGATATCGGAATTCTGACTGCACCATTACCTGTTCAGCGTTGACAAATCTATAAACTGAGGTGTTACACGGCAAAAATTCGAGACAAAATTTACTATAAAACCAGAGGACATTTTTGGATTGAGACATTTTACATTAAACCAGTTTTTTCTTCGAAAATTTGCTCTTACAGCCATGACTGTGGTTTTACAGCCATCACGTCTACGTCTACTCAACCTCCCACCCAGTTTCTACATGACTACTGTCATTTTATGAACAAGCTGTATGGGAGAAATTTCTGGCGGTGTCCCTCCAAAGGATGATGCAAGCCCAGTGCTCAGGCGTAAATTTAATAGTGTACATAAGTGACGGTCATCGTTCGAAATTGTAGCTCTAATGCGGAACCATATATATCCCCTGGAGCAGTGGCTCTCAACCTTTTCACAACAGATGACCACTTCGTACCCTTCAGAATCCGAGGCAGACCACGTAGAATTAATATTTCCATAACAGTTACATTGGTAGGATACTGCAAACACACACTCCAGGGTGAGTGAAACTCAAGAAAAAAAAAGAAAGAAAAAAAACATGTTGAGTAAACCAATTTCGGTAGATTCATTAATTTTCACCCAGATCTAAGATTAAAATTCATTAGATGTTCGCTCCACGGACCACGTGAAAATTGCGCGCGGACCACAGGTTGGAAATCAATGCCCGGGAGGATACTTGAACACCGATACGCAATTCCGCGTGAACAACTTCTAATATAAGAAAATTTGAGAATGCCGCGAAGATGTATTCGACATTTTTATCTTGAATGTCGTGACTCTAGTTAGACCTTTACCATCGTGACTAGTCAAGGGACTTTCTTTACTTTTTCAGTGTAAAATCTTACAATTTCTTTCGATAGTCACCTTCTTGACCTCCGACAGTCACTTTCAGGTTCAAGATAGAAAGCAACAATGATCATGAACAACTGTTGAGGACGATTTGATTTTAAGAAAAAAAAAGAAGAAAAAACTGTACCTGAGTTCCAAGTTTTGGGACTTCTTGTTACAAAATTTGCTGTTAGAATGAAATATTTCGCTTTGACCCTTCGGCATAGCGACTCCTTATGTTCGCAAGTCTTTGCACCATTCGCTATAAAGCGATTAGATTCCCCCTCCTGGGCAGATGCCCGTCTACGTATTGTTGGCTTGAGGACCAACACACTTCAGCCTCAAGGAGCTATTGAGTGTTTCCCTGTAAAGAACCATTCAGGGATGGTATGGTTCCAGGTAGTGAACGTTGTAAACGTTTGGGCCCCAGGTTTTGTCACCTGGCCACCAAGAGACTGAGCACCAACTCAAAAGGTTCTCTGGCCTGTACTCCTCCCGGCATTATCGGTGCTCTCTGGAGTGGAATTTCTTTCAAATTTTTTTCTTCTCACTTCTCCCTTTAATAACGTTGTCACTAGATAGCACTTAAACCCACATCACCATCCCGAAGTCTTTAATTCACCTAGAAAAAGTTCTACCTGCGGTGGCGATCATTAATACAAGACAGCGTGACGTTCGGCCAACGTTACGTCTCCCAGTCGATGGTGCTTTTTATTCAACCTCCCCCTTCTTTTATAATATAAAAGAATATCATTCTCCATGACAGTGGAGTCCGTTGCTCCTCCAATTAAAAAACCTATAACTGTTGGACGCATGCGGTATTTGCCAAGTAGGTACCGAATATTTGTCAAATACCGAGCGCTGACAAATATTTGTTGAGCATCCTTATTCAGCGGTATCTAGAAGTTTGATCAGTAAGTTGTTGTTTCGGCGGCCGCATTTTTGGTATTGTGCGTGAGGCTCCTTCTTCGAAAAAAGAAAAAAAAAGAAAAGGAAACCAATGAGAAGACGATGGTGAATGCTGTCCCTAAACAGGAGCAGGGCAAATTAAGGACCCTTAAGAAATTATTAAAATTGAAACTTCTTGCAGCTTGATGCCTCAGACATGCTTGCTGATTTGGTAAATGATTTGCGTGAAGATGAATCAAAGGGTTTTTCCGTATTCTCGTTCAACCCCTGCGCTAATAGGGAAATACACACCCGCAATTCGGTAAATTTTACCAAATCTGGGAAGCATTGCGGGTATTGAGAGTATTTAATACTTTCCCTACGTGTGTGGCTGGGGAAAATGCTCGGTGTTCGACAAATGTTTGTCTCCTTTGATGTGTGAAAGGAACCGTCTACCAGACCACCACTCGCTTTGCAAATGTTTGTTATTTGGCAAATAAACAAACGCCCGTCCACACATTTGTAGATTTGGCAAACTTTTCCTCGATGTTTGCCAAATACCGCAATTCCCCTGCTGCGGCTTAAGGAACATACAATATCCAAATTTTTTCAACTCCACCAGCACAATTCCCCAAGTTTCAAATAAATGAAAGCCGAGGGATTCTTATTTAGCTACCTTAGGATTGGTCCTTGGACTTCCACCATATCCATCATGTATAGGAATGTTCAATTGTACATCAACTCTTTATTTAAATAATCAAAGGAACTTTGAAGATTGAGCCGAAGAATGACATTGCATACAATAAGAGTGGACAAATGTAAGAAAAACAAATTATCGAAGTTATATCCTTGGTTCTTTAGTTTTGTCCATGCTTGGAGTAACTCCTCTGAGTTCTCCAGTGAGTCTACTAGATGTTGCTAGGTCGAAAATTAGACGTCAAAGAGATGCTACGCATTTTCAAATGAAAATCATAATCACTGATGTCCTTTGATGTGTCCTATCCTGTTCTTATTATCTGGTTTATATTTCAGGAAGTTTGCATGGCCCACGCCTTGAGGCGGATATCCTACGCCACCTGTGAGCCCAACCATTCGCAGTTTAGTTTCCTCGCCCGAGAACCTCGAGCGCACTTCAGCCAACAGTACTGCCACGCGTTCCTCGCAAAGTCTCCTGAACAGGTAGGTGTTCCCCGTTTGTCTCGTCGTGTATTATAATTATTTCAAGGTAGCACCACTTCTTATGATACACCTGTGCGTGATGAACATTTTTGCTGCGTTGTGAATATTAAAACAGCTCATTATGATGTCACTATAATTCAAACGTAGGTAATGGATATTGGAGATGGTAATGAAGGTGGGAGAGAGGAAGATCAGTACGTACATCCTTTATCCATTTTGAGAAAACGTACTAAAGACCGGAACATCATCGCTTCATTACTTGAGTAGTCGGCGCACAAGAAGCATGAATCGATGAGCCGGAATTACCTTCCGATAAAGGCTCGGGCATTGCCTTCCTCGATATTTGCGTGATAAGGAACTCGTTCCATATATAAATGTATATATGTGCGTGTGAGCTTTCCAGTTATGCGGAGATATAAGAATGAAGGTATACAGGTATACAGGAGCCAAGAGGTTCGTGATTGATCTTCCCCCATTTCTCTGAACAAAACATGAAGTTTTAGGTAGAATAGGCTTCCGCGGAGCGAGCTCGTCTCTTCACTTTGTTATTCCAAAGGCCCATCACATCAAAGGAAAGGATAGAAAATTCGTAATTAGCTGTAGTACCGTGTTCAAAGTAGCACCGCACTCTAAAGAGAGCTAGACCGTAGGATCTCAATTCACAGGATCATGTTTTCATTTCGAGTCAGCCATATTGATGGATGGAGTGTTACGTTTTCTTTACGTTCACGCTCAATATCACTTGACTACAAACGCAAGACCTTGCGCAGGACTTCAACTAGTAATAAGTTCAGTGGCCAACCCTGTTATACTCCTCAGCCTCGTTAATGGGTAGTTATTATTAAATGTTCAGTGAGGTTAATGAGTTGATAAAATCTCTCATCACAATATAGGAATCTTCACATGATTGATTCAGCCTGTGAAACGTGACTAGTTCGTAATGATATTTACACGGAGTTCTTATTGCTTATTAGGCTTATTATTGCTTATTAGGTTATTCCAATTTCCAAGTCATACACAAAGTTCCAAGAATTGGGTGAGAGGAACAGGAATCTCCGACCCCACGGATCTCTTACAAACTCGAGAAACTCTCAAGAATCCTCCAGCATCCGACGATCGAATAATCGGAGATCTTGTGCTGCTCAAAGGGGAAAAAAAACTGCAGAAGAGGAGAGGCAAAAAGAGAGGAATAAAAATAGAAGGGAAAAGTTCGGAAGATAACAGAGCCCTTTGGCAGCCGTGATCCTGATCAAATCACCGTGAGTGGGGGGAAAGGAAAGAGGAAAAGACATAGCCAAAGAAACAGCGTGAAAGGGTTGGGAGCTGGAAGGTTGGGAGGATCACAGCATATCTTCCAGTCCCACGAACTGTCCATAAGTAGAAACGCCGCCGTCTTGAAAAGGAAGAGGACGCCGGAGCGGAGGAATCACCTTCTTTTCCTTCTTTATGAGTTCATGGCGAGGGAGGTTGAACGGGGATCTGGAGAAAGCAGTGACACTTCCCACAAAACGCAGCGACGGTCAATCAACCCTTTCGTTCATTTCCCACTCCTTGGAAAATCGAAACATAGAAGAGGATTTCGCCGGGGAGTAACAGTTCTTGGTGCCTATAAAAATCAAAGAGATCTGTAACCTCGAGTCACGTAGAACACATTTTACTACTCGGTTAGCCACTAATTTATCAAAGGAACACGAATCAGGGTGAGAGTGCACGTTGATATATAACGCGTACCTCCATCATAGCAACCTACCAAGTGTGCGTACCTCAACTGGGATTAATGCGTGGAAACGATTAAATATTGCAACTGCAAGGTTTTGTAGGCGTTTTGAGTCGCATGAAAAATCAATCAGCATACTCCTCAAATGAACGTACGACAGTCAGAGCGGTCTGCAATGGATCGCACTTTTTGTCGATCGTAAGGAATTGATTGTGCTGGAATTCCGACGAATTAGTTCATAATTATCCTATTCGTTTATGCATTTCGGTCCGAATTGTATCTGGTTTGTTGATATGTGAATACTATCTACAGTATTCACATATCAACAAACCAGATACAGTACTGTATTTTTCTATCTTCTCCTTCAATTTTGGTTTACTATTATTAATAGTTGATAATAATGAACAATACTTATTAATCATCGATAATAATTAATAATAATTTACACCACTTGATAATAATTATAATAACAATAATTATTCAATCATTTAGTGATCCACTCGTATACAGAAGGGCGATCTGCACAAAGAAGATAATAATCCGTTGTGTCAAGAATTTGCAGAGTTTATACTGGAACAACTCATCGTATTTGTAGTTTATTTATTTTCTTCTTCAGTTAGTGCATATTAGTTTTATATTATCTTGCAACTTTAGTGTCAAGCATTTTGGGATGGAGTCCATAGTCACCCATTGCTAGAGCCTGAGACCTGCTCTGTAACGTATAAACTGCAAGTGGCAAAACATAAATGCTGCTACGTACGTCTTTGCTATCACATTATACCGCAAATCCAGAACATTGTTATCAGTGTTACCTACCTCCAACATGAAGGTGGCCAATCGTGAAACTATGAAAAGTTCCATGAGCTTGTGTGTGAAATCGGAAGACTCATTTGGAAAATTAAACTGACATACCTTCTAAATCGATACAGTTCTACCTCCAATTGATAAGTAAGTCGATATCAGGAAAACTCTTTCAAGCTTATTAATAATTGAGTGTTGATTATGTATTTGGAGCTGGTTATCCGGTTAATATTGATTCGTGGTGTACGGTGAAGGCGGAGAGAGTTATCTTCAACGATGACGAAGAGGGTGCAATATGAGATGTTTACATGCTCGATGGGGGGAAGGAATGGGATGTATCCAGGAAGACGGGAACCTGAACGTAAGTACTTTCCCTGGCCTCAAGGTAGCACACGATCCGATATGAATTTATCGTACTAATAGGAAATTTGTGCGAACCATCACGTCAGTTTAATAGCTGGCGAGCCCATAGGACTGTATAGTTTGGGCGGGCCGTCGTTAAGTGGTCCCTTTCCACTCCTCTTCTCTAGCGTTATGCGGGCGGCTGTTGTAATGGATGGGACGGCGTGAATTCATGGGTAATCGACATTCCTAGTAAATGGTGGGTCGTGAGCCCGCGGTCAGAACCGTAAAGCATACAACTTGATTTCCAAGGTCTCGAGACGGTCTCCATTGTCTACAGCCGAACGTAATATGCAAATTATCCGTCACCTCGGCGCCCCTCTTTGAGAGCGTTCACTAAATTCCGCCCCCGTTATGAAATAGTTAACCATTTACCACGAGGGAGTTTTGTATGAGAAGCCGCCAAAGTGAACTTGAATCATATCAATGAAATCTGGCATTTAATACAGGTTTCACCACAACGTGAGGGAATCTATTACTTAATGACGAATCAAAATGGGTTTACCCATTTCATTATTTCATTAGTTTCATCATTTTCTGTCTTGATCGCTGGTCTGGAAGAGTATTCTAAAACACATGCAATTTTTCAGTTTGTCGAATGAACCTTTGGAATTGCCCAAGAAAAAAGATTGTCCGGTTAGCGTTGAGCAAAAATTACGAAATTTGGGTTTTGGATTTGGACAACACCCAAGATAATCCTTGAAACTTTTCATAACCCTAGGCCAATGCTGGCCTGGATTATTCAACTAGCACATTGGTTTAGAGGCATCGAGTTAAACGATAATAAGAATTGATAATAATAATTATTAATAACAAATAATAATAATTTTTATACGTAGTTTTGCGTAATTAATAATAATTAATCATTAAATTATAGCAGAAGTAGGTAGGTGGAAATAGAATCATATTGGGACAAAATATTCGTAATTAGTTAATCATCTCTATTTATAAACGTTTTATCTATCATTTCGTGATTTAGACAGAAGGGTGATCTAGCATGGAAAGATTAATAACTTCAACGAATCCAGATATAACTTCTTCAAAATGGACGAGATATTCTCAAAGGAAGCTAAAAAAAAACTATCAGTAAAGACCGGAATCAGTTTTATGAATAATTTTCCATTTTGAAATTCACAGTTGAAATTTTCTTTGGAAGAATCTATAAGGATTCTTCGACTTTTGAAAGTCAAGTGGTCACCAAAGCTGGGGTTGGTTTCAATCCATGCAGGATCCTCTCGAGCGGGTTATTTGGAGTGATCATGCCAATAAATGAATCATTCGGTGTAACAGTTGCGTTTTTGAGGGCGGGTATTACGATAATTGGTGGGATCAGGGCGCCAATTTTCTTCATCTCTTGGGTCGTCACGAGGGATGATTCCGGCCATAAAGGATGTCATTTTATACCAAGGGATGAGTCTGATGAGGACATGTTGATGAAAAATTTGAGGTTTTTCTACATTTAATAATAAGAGAAACCACCGAAATTAATTTAAGTTTGGTCAGAAACCATTAACAAATGAAAACAGCAAATATAGTTTCGAGTTCATGGGTTGCAGCCAGCATCCATCCTGGTAGTCACTTCATCGTGGGTATCAAGTCAATCCCAGTTCTCAGTGCAGATGCTCTTCAAATCAAGAAAGAACTTGCTCCAAAGGAACGGTCTCAAGAACTTTTGATGCGAAACCCATGTGCCATGATTGACTCGGAATGGATCAAACCTGTAAAATTGTGTTTGCACGGGCCATGGCGTTGAGGCTCATTTTCGAACCCGATTAATAATTCAAAATAGTTCAAAATTAATAGTTCATTTATCCCTAATGGCAAATGATGGACTCAAAAGAAAAACTTTGCATTTTCAAGAATTACCCGCTTGAAGTTGCTTGGATTTATATTGAAAACCTTGTGCTTCATTACACAGATCAGCATCAGTTCTTCGGTATCGATGATCGGAAGTGACGAGTGACGGGAGATGTCGTTTATAACGTTTCAAGTGATGTTTCAGAATTTCGACACAGATCACGACGACCATGATTTCTATGTGACATTCTCCTTTTAAGCGGAGCGAATTGTCGATTATAGCAACCGTGGAAAATGAACGTCAATTCGAATGCTTCCACGCCCGACCGGAAATACCGATTTCTTGGGATTAGAAAAAAATCAGTGGAACGAATTTTTCTGGAAGGAAGGAGAGATGAAAAGACCTGAGCATTGTTTCAATTTTCTTATTTCGGTTTATTTCTTTAAAAATGACAAGGTGCTTAAAAATGTATAAAATGGTTTTCCACGCATCTCATTCAGATTTTGATTAGGTTTTTATTCAAGGGTTTATTACAGTTGGGTAAAATTTAATAAGGAGTATGCAGGCTGCAGGAATAAATTATTCGATTATTGAATGCAATTATAGGTAATTATTATTCAACTATTAAAGATGGTTGATATACTTGGCAGAACACAGCTCTGGCACTACCCTGAAGTTGTGTACGAATTCATAATCGAAACTTTGCCCCGTTGCCACGCCTTTGGATCTAATAATACTTGAAATCGGCAAACAGGAATCAATCACGGTGATCAAAAGCTCGATAGATGATGTCACAAATTTTCGAAATTTCAATTTTGGAATTTAATGAAAATCAAGAGTTTGCCCAGTTGCCATGGTGTGAAAAATCAAAAAAAATTTTTTTTTATTATCGATTCGGATTGGGAACGAGTATCTTTAGATAGATGTTCTCTTCGATTTTTAAATTTTCTAACATGGCGGTCATATTCATCAACATTGTGGAAAAATAGGTGGAGTCGCCGCTTTCCTCATCTTTGCCCAGTTGTATTCAGGGTGAAAAAAAATCGTAATTATAAAATTGAATACATATTCTGAACCGTAATTAAATTCTCTAGATAGATGTTCTCTTCGATTTTCGAAATTCTTAACGTGGCGTTCATATTCATCAACATTGTTGAAAAATAGGTGGAGCCGCCGCTTTCTTCATCTTTGCCCAGTTGTATCAGGGTGAAAAAAAATCGTAATTATAAAATTGAATACATATTCTGAACCGTATTTAAATTCTCTAGATAGATGTTCTCTTCGATTTTCGAAATTTGTAACATGGCGTTCATATTCGTCAACATTGTTGAAAAATAGGTGGAGTTGCACCATTCCTCAACTTTGCCCCGCGTACACGCCTATTTACCATGACTTAAATCCAAATGTTATTGATGATTCTGAACCGTATTTAAATTCTCTAGATAGATGTTCTCTTCGATTTTCGAAATTTGTAACATGGCGTTCATATTCATCAACATTGTTGAAAAATGGGTGGAGTTGCATCATTCTTCAACTTTGCCCCGCGTACACGCCTATTTACCATGAGTTAAATCCAAATGTTATTGATGATTCTGAACCGTATTTAAATTCTCTAGATAGATGTTCTCTTCGATTTTCGAAATTTGTAACATGGCGTTCATATTCATCAACATTGTTGAAAAATAGGTGGAGTTGCATCATTCTTCAACTTTGCCCCGCGTACACGCCTATTTACCATGACTTAAATCCAAATGTTATTGATGATTCTGAACCGTATTTAAATTCTCTAGATAGATGTTCTCTTCGATTTTCGAAATTTGTAACATGGCGTTCATATTCGTCAACATTGTTGAAAAATAGGTGGAGTTGCACCATTCTTCAACTTTGCCCCGCGTACACGCCTATTTACCATGACTTAAATCCAAATGTTATTGATGATTCTGAACCGTATTTAAATTCTCTAGATAGATGTTCTCTTCGATTTTCGAAATTTGTAACATGGCGTTCATATTCATCAACATTGTTGAAAAATAGGTGGAGTTGCACCATTCTTCAACTTTGCCCCGCGTACACGCCTATTTACCATGACTTAAATCCAAATGTTATTGATGATTCTGAACCGTATTTAAATTCTCTAGATAGATGTTCTCTTCGATTTTCGAAATGTGTAACATGACGTTCATATTCATCAACATTGTTGAAAAATAGGTGGAGTTCCATCATTCTTCAACTTTGCCCCGCGTACACGCCTATTTACCATGACTTAAATCCAAATGTTATTGATGATTCTGAACCGTATTTAAATTCTCTAGATAGATGTTCTCTTCAATTTTCGAAATTGGTAACATGGCGTTCATATTCGTCAACATTGTTGAAAAATAGGTGGAGTTGCACCATTCCTCAACTTTGCCCCGCGTACACGCCTATTTACCATGACTTAAATCCAAATGTTATTGATGATTCTGAACCGTATTTAAATTCTCTAGATAGATGTTCTCTTCGATTTTCGAAATTTGTAACATGGCGTTCATATTCATCAACATTGTTGAAAAATAAGTGGAGTTGCACCATTCTTCAACTTTGCCCCGCGTACACGCCTATTTACCATGACTTAAATCCAAATGTTATTGATGATTCTGAACCGTATTTAAAGTCTCTAGATAGATGTTCTCTTCGATTTTCGAAATTTGTAATATGGCGTTCATATTCGTCAACATTGTTGAAAAATAGGTGGAGTTGCACCATTCTTCAACTTTGCCCCGCGTACACGCCTATTTACCATGACTTAAATCCAAATGTTATTGATGATTCTGAACCGTATTTGAATTCTCTAGATAGATGTTCTCTTCGATTTTCGAAATTTGTAACATGACGTTCATATTCATCAACATTGTTGAAAAATAGGTGGAGTTGCATCATTCTTCAACTTTGCCCCGCGTACACGCCTATTTACCATGACTTAAATCCAAATGTTATTGATGATTCTGAACTGTATTTAAATTCTCTAGATAGATGTTCTCTTCGATTTTCGAAATTTGTAACATGGCTTTCATATTCGTCAACATTGTTGAAAATTGGTGGAGTTGCACCATTCTTCAACTTTGCCCCGCGTACACGCCTATTTACCATGACTTAAATCCAAATGTTATTGATGATTCTGAACCGTATTTGAATTCTCTAGATAGATGTTCTCTTCGATTCTCGAAATTTGTAACATGGCGTTCATATTCGTCAACATTGTTGAAAAATAGGTGGAGTTGCATCATTCTTCAACTTTGCCCCGCGTACACGCCTATTTACCATGACTTAAATCCAAATGTTATTGATGATTCTGAACCGTATTTAAATTGTCTAGATAGATGTTCTCTTCGATTTTCGAAATTTGTAACATGGCGTTCATATTCGTCAACATTGTTGAAAAATAGGTGGAGTTGCACCATTCTTCAACTTTGCCCCGCGTACACGCCTATTTACCATGACTTAAATCCAAATATTGATGATTCTGAAAATTGTGGAAAATAAAATTTTTAAAAAACCTACTTCTTTATTTTAAATTGTATTCACTTCTTCTTTATTTAAATGCTTGCATACGAGTCTGCAACACATTGGGACATTTTATGTCTTTAAAGAAGTGATTTAAGAACCTTCGAACAATGCTACATCACCTACCCCAGTAGCGTAGTTGTTATACTTAATTGTAGGATTCATCAT